>PVJD01006125.1:0-103484 GCA_004026545.1 Mormoops blainvillei | reverse complement strand
TTTGACAGCTTTGGTAGGCCTAAATAGAGATTAAAGTCCACAGCTATTTTTTATGTCCCAATTATCTCACTCAATATTCATATTTTATGGTCTGTGGATGGTTCTTCTTGCATTTCTAGGAAAGCAGTGTTGCTGTTATTCCATTTTTATAAATAGGAAGTGTTGAACTTGAATAACTGAAAACCATACTCTTCATCCAATTTTCTGCCACCTGTGCTAAAAGGCATTTAGGGTCGGAATATGTGTCTAACAGGTCAAAATATTAATACCATAAGTAGGAACCAATTCACTAATTTATATTGGTAGAATAGCCTTATGAAAAGTTGCATGCAGTCAGATACTAAGAAAAGGAATTTTAATCAAAATAAGTCAGTCAAAGCTTCCTGCCACTGTCCTTCCTAATAATTTGGTCCATGTCTCTAGCTGTAGGTTTTTAAAAAAGAAATATTCAGTTTCCTGTTGTTATAAATAGCCACCTCTCTGGCCAGGCTCTTAATAAATTACAGAGTTAGACATATCAAGGTGGCTCTAACCCTTGCTAAATGGAATTGAAAACACCAGAAGCCCAAGAGAAGTGGGAGAATTTCTGGATAGTAACCTAGTAATACCAGTCAAGCAATTGTACTCTAGTTACCTTTTGCTTTCTTTGTCAAACCTTCTGTGATGTTGTATATCTTATGAATCATTTTCTACTTGCTGAAGGAGTATACCTGCATCTACAACATCACACAGACTCTAAGAAGGAAATCAGATGTGTGTGGTTGCACCCTTTTGAAAAACCATGGATAGATGTTAATGGAATTAGGTCCAATAAATAAAATTCCTTCTGCTACTCATTAGAAGTGAATGAGCCACAGAACCTGCCTCTTTAAAAGGGTGTTTCTTCCTGTATTTCCTGTATTTGCCCAATGAAGTTTAGTTATATTTTATTACAAGAAACTGGTTTTAACAATATTAAATGCCAGAGATTCAAATGGAAATAAAATCATTTTCAAGATTCCTAAATTATATAAAATGACTTTGTGGGAAATGTATCCAACTGCTTCCCACTGAGAGGAGTATTGCTTAAAGAGGAACAAATGTAAATTAGTGAAGTACTTTCTCCTCTTCATTAATTCCTTCAACAAATATTTTTAAAGCACCTACTCTGTGCCAGGAACTGTGCTGTCTTGTAGGAATACAGAAGAAAAAAAAGATGTGACTTATGTCTTGTGAAGGTATGAATATAGAAGGGAAGAGAGCAAACAAACTAGCAGAGACTAAAATTACAAATGTGGTAGATAAAAAAGGAAAAATCCAAAGAACCAGGAGGGTAGGGTGAAATGGTGGGATTAAGAAAGGCTTCCCAGAAGTAACAGTTGAACTAAAGGACAAGTTAATAGATTGTGGATTGAAGGATTAAGGGAAGGATGACTCTAGTGAAGGGAAGGACTCACACAAAGAAAATGAAAACTTTATATAAGTATAAGTATACTTATATACTTACATAAGTATAAAAAACTTTAGGAGTTACTAGAGTAGTAGAAGGGAAGAGGATGATGGGAAATGAGATGGAGAGGATGGCAAAGCCCCGACTATTTCAGACTATTCTAGTAGTGTAGAAGAGTATGAGAAACTCCTAGAAATAGGAAATTTGTACAAATATGCTCTATTTAATACGCAGAGTTCTATATATTGATGTACATAGAAAACAATGATAGCATTGATCTAACCTGTATCCTGTTCATTGTTCATCTGGATAATTCTGGAGTCTTAAGGAAGTTCCTATGTATAGCAAGAATTTGGGCTGGCTACAAAAGGGATTTCATTCTACATACTTTGCAAAAATGGTTGTACAAGCATGTTCACGCCAGTTCATTCAGTCAATAGCAAGTTTTGTCTGTGTCAGATACCCAATGAAAGAGAATCTGGAGAGTAGAAGAAATGAAACTAAAGGGGAAAGAGAAAGAAACTGACTCTGAGACTGATAGTCTATAATCTATCAGTCATCTCACATACATTAGTTTATTTAGTATATTCAGAAGTTCTTTGTAATGGGTGTTATCAAGTGCATTTTAGAGATGAGAAAACTGACATTCATCAAGGTGAAAAGAATTGTCCATACAGCCAGCATTCTGACCCAGTTCTGACTGGCTCCAAAGCCATTTCCCTTTCCATTGTTACATTGTGGTCCCTGCCTTTGAGTTTTCTCCCTTTTTCTTAATCAGTCATGTCACTGAGTACTATGGCCACTGTACCCCTTGACAACGGTCTCAGGCCAATAATTTAATTTTGTCAGAGTCTGGGAAAAATGGAGAAGTGGAAAAAGTCACAATGGTCTTTCTTTGGAGTACAAAAAACAAACAAAAAACATCATAGGAAGGGAGCAGGGTGGAACAGAGGTAAGAGAGGGACGGTCAGACTTATACCAAGCTTTTTCTGAGCCAGATGGATGATGCTTTCTAAATGAAATATACCAGCTAGATAAGACTAACTGCACAGATAAATAGTGCATAGACTTGTTTCACATTATGAATACTACATTACGTTTCTCCCTATATTCCTCAGATCTATCACAGTAGGATCCTGTTAAATAACTTAAGGTCCCAAAGAACAGAGGGTTAGGTCCATCAAAACTTACTGAGTTCAAGAAAGATATCACCCTCAATCAACAAATGTTGATAAGCAAAGATCAGAGGAAGGTGGAATAAGGAGAGAACAGAAGTCCTCTTCCCTCATTCCTCTCTCCTTTAGATGACTGCAGCCCAAGACTATGGTGTGGGATTGAGATAAAGGCACTTTAAATCTTGGAGGACTAGAGTTCGAGCAGTGCCTCTGAGTTGGGAATAGAAAGTAGGAGAAGTTCCCCCCCCCCCAAAAAAAAAGGAGGGCTGATACAGAGGGTGTCACAGCCACATGGATGCCTCTGAGAACAGTTGGTAAACATCTACATATTTAGAAATATTTTTGTTTGATTTTTAAAAAATCAGTCTTTCATAGAATACACTTTAATTTCTTCCTTCTTTTGTATAATTGCTTGGAGAGACCCATATATCTGCATGATATCTTCAGTTCATAAAACTCTTCCTTCTACTTACAATAAAGTCAAGTAGCCACAGTGACACATGCTGTTTATCTAGTTTCCACAAAAATACTCATGATAGGCGGTGAAGGCTACAGAGCTTGGTAAACATGTAACGGGCCTTGCTCTGCAGCCTCTCTTTTGCTTCCCGATGGTGCCACAGGTGGCTCCTTGCCTCTAACCACAGAAGTCACATTTCTCAGTTATACTTGGGAATTTTCTATTGTCTCTTTGGCCAGCAAACTCGAAGAGATTTTTGTTTCCAGAGCTGCATTTGAACGATCATTGTCATTTTCATTCCTTGAGACTGGATCATCTATATGAATTCTCCACCCTGCTTGAAGAAAAATGTGTGGGGCTGCTTTGCTCTATCATGTGTGATGTCAGAGAGAACTAAATTTAACCAGGTACAATTATCAATTTTGGTCACAGCTGCTGGCCAAACACTCAGGATTCAGACGGCCAAAATTGTCTCAGTATGCCAGTATTGCCTCTGAGGACAGCAAGCCTTACCTAGCATTTAAAATTTTCCCTGAAACAGAAAAGAACTGTTTTTTCATACAGGTAAGAAAGTCCATGTGCTGCTACATGTCCCAAAACAGTGAATTTTCAAATGTAGTTAGAAATGTAGTTTCTATGGGGAAGCTGTACAAGAAAAGTTGTACTTGAAAAACTATGCCTTGAGACCTCTGTAAGTTTTAAGTTTTATGGCAATAAAACATACGATAAAAAGATTTTCAGAGTAGCTTAAAAATCACCAGAGCCGAGTATCACTTATTCATCCTTTTTCTTATGTAATTCTTATTGTGGTCTTATTCAAGGAAGAGCGATTATCATCCAAAAAATCAATGAAACATCAGTGGCCTGCAGGCAAAAATGCAGTATTAAATCTGGTTCTTTGGCTTATAGTACAAATTCAATGATTTCAGATGTAAAAAAAAAAAAAATTAATATACCTGGGGAAAAAACAGTTGGTGATTTTCACTTTCAGTGATGAAGGTGGAGGTGATCTAACACTTTATCAATTCATCTCTTCTAAAAAACAGAAGCTAAATGAATGAAAACCTTTAATCCCAAAAGATGTTTACTCAATTGTTATTTATAATGCAAAAAATGAAAACCATCTAAATGTTTCAATAATGAAGTATTTTAGTAAATTATGGTACATTTACATGATGAAATGTTGAATAGCAGTTTAAAATGATGTTATTGAATTTATAATCACATAAGGGAAATACTATATTACAATGTACGATCAAAAGTTAATTATTAAGAACATACAAACATTTCATCTGTGTACATGTCTATATGTTAAAAAATTATTGAACATAAATTTTAAAAAAATTTATTTGTATATATTCCCACTCATTCAAATCTTTAGTATTTATTATAATATAGCTATAGTATAAAGAAGGCTTTATATTAAACACAGGATATCTTTTTAAGATATTAAAATATAAAATTTCTAAGCCCTCTGTTCTTCCAATTTCTCCAGCCATTCACCAAGTTTTAAAGGAAAACTGCTATATTAAAACATAAAAATTCCATTAAATATACCAATTTTCCATCAGGCAGCAGTTCTAATTTTTATGCATAAATACTCTTAGAACTTTCATTTATAGCATCCTGTATTTGTTAACATTTCTGAAACATTCCTCTCCAGGCAACTGGCAAGTCTAAAGGTTTTCTTTGGTTTGCAATCAAGAGATAAAGATTAAATAAACCTTTAGCCAGCCAGCTTAACAAACTCTGTCTTTAGGAAGAACGTCTGTTGTAGGGTTCAGATGAATCTTCCTCAAGCAGCAAATTTCTCCCTATGCTGAGTGGATTTTGATATTTCCTGGGCTGTGCCGTGGGTGGCTGGCTTCTACCCATTCTGGGTCAGAAGGAACAAGATCCCAATCAAATCTACACCAGCTCTCCCCGGGAAATTATTTTATGGCTTCCAAAGGTCATATGAATTAAGAAACTGGCCAAAGCTTTTATGTGGAAAATGGCGTTATAATTTAAAAGGTCGTATATTTTTCTAACTAGTTGCCTCACATGAAATGTACTTTTATAAGCTCTATTATAAAGGTCTTGTGACCCAGCTGCAGTAGAACCAGGCCTGAGAATTAAAGAACCAGGACTTCCAAGCTGCCACTGTGTTTCTGGGTGGCTTTGAGCAAATTTAAAAACAAACATCTCTATTGCCTTTTTCTAAAAAGTGGGCCCTTGTTACACTGTAACTGATTACCAATTAATTATTGTCAAAAGCCTAGAAAACAACATGTTTATGTGCTTTCTAATGGCTATCATTATTACCATATATTTAACTTAAACCATCTTCTGAAATATTTCTGTAATACTATATATAGTTTCTGTTTTGTAAGAGCAATTGCCTTGCCTCAAGAATCTTTTATAGCATTTAGTGTTCAAGAAAGATCACTGTACTTTTGTTTTTAATTTGGGGTTATAATCTAATTTTTATTCCTAAATTAGGACACTGGAGCTGTTTGCACATCGAGAAAAGCATGGTGTGTGTTTTTGGTCTCTGAGTGAAATGCAAACAGAAAACAAAACATTTAAAATGTACTGAACTTTCCTACTCAAATAGAGGAATTTAGAATACATATTGTACCAGAGTTAATATGTGGTATCCAAGATTTTTATCATTTGGCATGCAATATTCCTGTACAACATTAGCTTGGCAAATAATGGGAGAAGCTGTTTAATATTTAGCCAGCATACAGCCTTTTACTATAGGCCTGTACTCAAAAAGAGGGATATTTATGAAAGGAAGAAATGTTGAGGGAGAAAAAGTTTTGCAAAATACTACGTTGAATCATTTTCCTCTAACATCTTGGTTATTAGTAAATCTTGATGCTGAATTTTGGTATTCTTCAAAATCATTTTGAACATGAAGACTTACAATTTATCTAATCCCAAAACATTTTAATCACACTCAGAAGTGACTCTGTACCTATTAGCAATCATATTCCCTCCTGCCCCTAAACTCTGGCAACCACTAAACAGTTTTCTCTATGAAGTTGCCTATTCCGGACAATTCATACAAAGTCTGTCCGGAAAGTATGCAGCCATATACTATGAAAAATAGAGACATTTCTTGAAGAGGATACAAGATACAAGAAACACTGTATGTAGGAAAATGAATGAGGCCTCAGTCCCTTTCAAAGCAGGCACCTTGGGACTTCATACAGTTCTCCAGTCTTTGTTGATTGAGGCCCATATACGAAAATGTTCTCAGGTGTTCTACTTGTTTCAGGCCTTCCAGAACATGGATCACTTTCAACATATTCTCAACCACCTTTGACACGCTTGTGCTACACTTTTATTTGTGCTATGCTCATTGCATTGAGCCTTTTGAATCATCTGAATAGTTTCAATGGAGGAATGTTCAAGCTTAACACAAAATTTGATGTAGATTTGTTGCTCTACTTGCTCAGTCATTTTGTATGTGAAGGTCACACAGTACGCATGTTAACTCAACAAAGTCTAGTGCCCTAACTGACTAGTATAGTGAAGTTGGCATTGTTCATGCATGCACATTCCAGTCCACTCTCCTTGGCTGCCAGATTGCATCTATGTTGTGCAAACCATTCTTGTTATATTAATAATGGCGGGACTTTTTCCTGACATACCTCATATAAATGAAATCATACAATATGTGGTCATTTGTGTTTCTTTTCTTTCCTTTACCATGTTTCAAGGTTCATCTATGTTGTATCATGTATCAGTACTTCACTTCATTCTTTTTTATGGCTGAATAATATTCCATTGTACAAATATAGTACATTTTGTTTATTAAGTCATCAGTTGATGGACATTTGGGTTGTTTCTATTTATTGGTTATTATAAATACTGCTGCTATGAGCATTTGTATATATGTTTTTGCATGGACATATGTTTTCAATTCTCTTGGGTACATACTAGTAGTAAAATTATTAGATCTTAAGGTAGTACAGTGTTTAATTTTTGATTGATTAATTGCCAAACTGTTTTCCACAGTAGTTACATCATTTTACATTCCCATCAGCAATATTTAGGGGTTTCAAAATTTCCACATCTTCACCAACACTTTTGTCTGCCTTTTTTATTCTAGTCATCCTTTTGGGTGCAAAGTTCTACACATCGTGGTTTTGAATTGCATTTACCTGAATGGCTAATAATATTGAGCATCTTTTCATGTGTTTATCAGCCATTTGTATTTATTAATTTGAGAAATATCTATTCGGATACTTTGACCTTTTTTTTTTAATCTTCACCAGGGGACTTTTTTTTTCATTGCTTTATAGAGAAAGTGGAAGAGAGAGAGTAAAACACTGATGAGTGAGAGAAGCATCAATTGTCTGCCTCCTGTATGTGCCCATATCAGGGTTCGTAGGTGCCCGGACTGGGGACCAAACCTACTACCTAGGTTTGTGTCCTGACTGGGAATTAAATGACAATCTTCCAGTTACAGGATGATGTTCCAACCAACTAAGCCACATAAACCAGAGCTACTTTGCCCATTTTTAAAGCTGGTTATTTGTCATTTTGTTCTTGAGTTTTAAGAGTTCTTTATATATTCTAAATATGAGTTCCTTATCAGATATATGATTTGCAAATGTTTTCTTCCACCATGTCATCTTTTTTTTCCACTTTCCTGAGGGTGTCCTTTAAAACACAGGTTTTAAATTTTGATAAAATCAATATATCTATTTTTTTTTTTTTGGTATCGTTGGTGCCTGTGCTTTTGGAGCTATATCTAAGAAATCATTGCCTATTCTGAGGTAACAAAGATTTGTGCCTTTTTCTTTTAAAAGTTTTACAGTTTCATATTTTACAAATAAAGTTTTGAATTAATTTTTTCTGTGGTGTGAGGTACTGTTTTAACTTCATCATTTTGCATGTGGATATCCAATTGTCCCAGGACAATCTGTTAAAAATAATTATTCTTTTCTGTATTCAATTGTCTTGGTGCCTTCATTAAAAATTTGTTAACTACAAATGTGTTTCTTTTTAGACTCTCAATTGTATTTCACTGGTGCATATCTTAGGCCAGTGTTACACTTTATTGATTACTGTAGTTTCATTGTTAAGTTTTGAAATCAGGAAAAGTGAATTTTCTAATTTTGGTACTTTTATCCCAAGATTGTTCTGGCTTTCCTGGGCCCTTTGAACTTCCATATGAATTTTAGAATCAGCTTGTCAATTTCTAAAAAAAAATGGAAACTGGGATTTTGATGGGGATTGCATTGATCTTGTGGATCAATTTTTTGAGTGTTTTCATGTTAACCATATTGTCTTGCAATTTATCAACGTGGATATATTTCCATTTATTTATGTCTTAAATTTTTTCAATAATATTTTGTACTTTTATGTGTATACATATTGCATTTCTTTTGTTAAATTTATTACTAAATATTTTATTTTTGATACTATTATATGGGGGTGGGAAAAGTAGATTTACAGTTGTTAGTACATAAAACACAGTTATTATTGTATTATTTATTATTGTATTATTTTCCATATAATCTGTAAACCTACTTTTGCCCACCCCATAGAGGCAACTATTTTTCTAATTTCATTTTCAGATTGTTCATTGCTAGTGTGTAGAAATACAGTTGATTTTCATACATTGATTTTATTTATTAAAACCTTGATGAATTTTTTTAGCTATATATAGCTATAATTTTTTTAGCTATATAGTTTTTGATGGCTTCCTTACAATTTTCTATATACGAGATCATATTATCTGGAAATGGAGATAGTTTTCATTCTTTCTTTACATTCTGGATACTTTTTGTTTTTATTGCCTAATTGCCCAGACCAGAACATCCAGAACAATGTTGAATGGAAGTGGTGAGAGTAGATCTCCTTATCTTGCTCCTGACCTTAAGGGTTAAAACTTTCTTGTTTTTACTATTAAGTATGATGTTAGCAGTGTATGTTTTAGATGTTCTTTATCAAGTTGAGAAATTTTCTTCTGTTCTTGATTTATTGTGTTTTTATCATAAAATGCGGTTAGATTTTGTCAAAAATTTTTTGTATCTATTGATATAATCACATGGTGTCTGTCTTTTAATATATAGTATAATGTCCAGAGCTGAGTTAGAGAGAGCTTAGCTGCCAGGTTTAGGTTCTAGCTGGTCAATTAAAGCAGCAAGCCAAAATGAAAGTTACAGTGAGGCCCTAAATCATTTATGGTGATAAT
The DNA here is from genome assembly GCA_004026545.1 of Mormoops blainvillei. Classification (NCBI taxonomy): domain Eukaryota; kingdom Metazoa; phylum Chordata; class Mammalia; order Chiroptera; family Mormoopidae; genus Mormoops; species Mormoops blainvillei. Next base: position 94,227 of record PVJD01006125.1, on the reverse strand, counting down.
ATAAGCAGGGGCTGAAAAGGAAAACATTTCAGCCACCCCAGTGTTCCATTTTTTTCCCCATGAAATGGTACCCAGAGGTCAGATGTACCAGTACACTCAGGGGGATCACCTCACGGCTGAGAGAGTCTCAAACAAAAGGGTCTGGCCATTTGTGGACCCAGAAGTTCAGCGAAGAAGGGAGAAAGACTAAGGGTAGAAAAATACTTAACACTGAGTCAGAGTGGAGAGAAGTGTCTTGAAGGCCTCCTAGAGAAGGTAGGATAACAGAGGCACCTGAGAGAGGCCTTGGCTGAAGGTCCTCTGATAAGGAAACCTCTCAACAAAGTTTCCTGAACTAAGAATGCAGATATTCATAACAGCGAGGCTAGTCAGGAAGCTGTCAGTCTTTTACTGCCAGCTCTCACCAGAGAGAGCAGCATGATGGCTATGCACCAAGTCTGCTATGTGTGTTTTAGAGGTAGCTTTCACCATGAAACCTGTCAGGTAAAGCCCTTGCAATTGGCCTTGGTCAGGCCTGAAATATCACACAAAAAGGCTTTTGGTCTAGAGCCAAAATCTTATGTATTACATTAATTGATTTTTCTATGTTAGACCAATTTTGCATTCCTGGAATAAATTCCATTTGGCTGTAGTGTATAATCCTTGTTATAAGTTACTAGATTTTTTAAGAGTTTTTTTTTGTCTATATTTATAAGAGATATTGATCTAAAGTTTCCCATTTGTGTATCCCTAGTTTTGTCTAGGTTTGGTATCAACATTATCTTGACCTCATACAGTAAGTTCTGAAGTGTTTTCTACTTTTTTAGAAGAGTTTGTGGATGATTGGTGTTCTTTAAACATTTGGTAAATCAACAGTAAAGTCAGCTGGTCCAAGGAGTTTCATTGTGAAAAATTCTTGATTGCTAATTCTATATCTTTACATGTTATAGATCTATTAAGACATTCTATGTCTTCTCATAAAGTTTTGATAATTTGTATCTTTCTAAGGATTTGCTCATTTTGTATAGATCATCTCATTATTTTAGCATATATTTCTCATAGTAATTTCTTACAGGCCAGTCTGCTAGCAATAAATTCTTTGGTTTTGTGTATAGGAATCTCTTAATTTCTCCTTTATTTTTATTTATTTATTTTTTAATCCTCACCTGAAGATATGTTTATTGATTTTAGGTAGAGAAGAAGGGATCGGGGTGGGGGGGCAGAGATAGAGAGAGAGAGAGATTGAGAGAGAGAGACAAAGATCAATGTGAGAGAAGAATATCAATCAGTTGCCTCCCATTATGTGCCCTGACCAGAAATCAAACCCACAGTCTTTTGGTGTACGGGACAACGCTCCAAACCACTGAACCACCTGGCCAGGGAAAGTTCTCTTTTATTTTTTAAGGATAATTTTTCTTGGTTGGCAATTTTTCCTCTGGTACTTTAAATATGTCATCCCACTGTCATTTGACATCCACAGTCTCTGATGAGAAATTAACTGTTGACTTTTTAAGGTCCTTTGTATGTTTGAAGGGGACCACCAAAAACTGGAATTATCTTCTGGAGGGAAGGCCCCTTGTTGTACAGGCTTCTTCTATTAGGTGAGTATTCAAGGAACCCCTCTGTATCAGTGTACCAGCTGGCGGTGTCATGAGAGGCTGCATTCGGCTTCAGCGAATTTTTCTTAAAGATTCTTTCAACCCATTTGCCCATCTCATGATGGGTGATTTACAAGTGCACCTGTCCACACAGTGCTGAGTGTTCAGCAGTTTTTGACCAAAAATGGCATGTCTCCCATTCCCCATCCTGCCTATTCACCCAGTCTTGCCTTTAGTACATATTTTTTTTTTGTTTGTTTCTCTGGGTGAAAAAGGTCCCCAAAGGAAAACATTCTTCCTATGTGGAAGAGGTGAAACAAAAAACAGCAGAAAGCATCAAAATTGATGAGTTCAAAAACTGTTCTGAGCAGTGGATAAAACATCTTGATAGGTGTATTGCATCCAATGGAGAGTAATTTGAAGGTGACTGAAGTTTAAGCATGTAAGAATAAATACACAATATTTTATGAATAAATTTTGCAGTTTTTTGGGTCCCCCTCTCATATGTGATGAATTGATGTTCTTGCTGCTTTTAATATTTCTCCTTATCTTTGAAACTCAACAGTTTTATTTTGATGAGTCTCAGTGTAGATCTCTTTGAGGTTATCCTACTTGAAGTTCATTAAATCTCTTGTATGTATAATGTTTTTAAATCAATTTGGAAAGTTTTCAGCCATTATTTCTCCAACTATTCTTTCTGATCTTTTCTGTCCTGTCCTTCTTGTACTTCAACTAAACCTATGTTGATATAGTCAGTGGAGTCCCACAGTTCTCTGAGGCTCTTCATTTTAGTCATATTTTTAAATTCCTATTCCACAGACTGGCTAAACTTAATTAACCTATTTTAAAATTCACCCCTCTCTTTTATAGCTTAAATCTGCTGCTGAGTGTCCCTACAGAATTTTTCATTGAAGTAACTTTACTTTTCAAATTCTAGAATTTGTTTGGCTTTTAAAAATACTTTTCATATGTTTATTAATATTCTATATTTAGTGATATTATTCTCATACTTTCCTTTTGTTCTTCAGACATGGCTTTCTTTAGTACTTTGATCATATCTAAAAATAACTGATTTAAAGTCTTTGTCCTGTAAATCTGACATCAGGGCTTGCTCAGCAACAGTTTCTAGAGATTGCTTCTTACCTATGTAAGGGCCACGTGAAGTTTTTTTTCTTTTCTGCATGTTTCTTAATTTTTGTTGAAAACTGGACACCTTCGGTAATATAATGCAGCAACTCTGGAAATAAAAATCTTCCACCCTCTGGGGGCTGGAAATCATTATAATTTAAATTCTCATGATTATGCTTACTTGGATATTGATATGATTCTTTTGGAAAGCTGTAGAAAAATAGAAGATAAAGGAAGTGCTCTAGTAATGAGCCACAGTCCTCATAGGAGCCCTATATGGTAAGAGTTGTATTCTTAATAGTTTGTTGGCAAATCAGACCACTATAAAGTGCAAAGCATTGTTATTTATTCTATCTTGAATTCCATTGTAAAGTGAGGAATCATACCTGTTATTATTGCCTGTAAATTCAAATTTTTCATGTGGGTTTTATTTAAAGAGCTATATTTACATATCACACTGAAAATAAATTTAAGAGGCAAAGTGTACTTGTGAGTTAGTTTTATGTAGGCTTTATATATAAGGCTTATATTGGCCTTTTTTAATATTTCAATTATATTAGATTAGCTTTGAAATAGCCCAGAGAAATAGACTGCCTATTGTTTAGCACCATTATCTCTAGAGAACTTGCAAAGTTCCAGCTGAAATCCATTTGTAGGGCAGGCTTTACATGGATCCGAAACAATTTTCATTGTAGTGACATAGACACTTCGTAGCCTCCTCACAGATATTTAGATCCAGACATTTGCTTATATGCTTAGTCTTCTCTGGACAGTGCTGTTTAATTTCTTTCTCACAGACATTTTCCAGTGGGTGGGGAAGGTATAACATGAGAAGCAAGTGCAGATTTTGGCCTGATTGCACTTTCTGGAATGGCCAAGTATTTATTAAGTTTTTATTCAATGCCAGCCACTTCTTATATTATTCCTTTTCATATCACAATCCTATAATATCAATATTATTGTTACCCCCATATGATAAATGAGGAAAGTGAGCTTGAAGAAGTTCAATGCCTTGTTCCAAGGTCATTCACCTTGGACTTGGTGCATCCAAGAATCAAACTGAGTTCCCCTCTATTATGACCTTCTTCTGGTAAAAATGTAGCATGCTCCAAGGCAGGACACAAAAACTAAGGAGAGGCTTGCCCATGGTCTTTGGAAATGAGGGAATCGCTACAGTACTGGTTGCAGCTCTATAGTACTTCTGTATTATGGCAATGATTCAGAGTCCAATCTTGGACATCAGGTACTATGTGTCACCTTCTGATTGGAGTATTTAATTGTTGGTAGAAGACACTTAAGCACTCTCTTCTCTGGTAAAAATAATCAACCATATTGGAAGTGCATGTTGAAAGGGAAATAAAACAAGATAAAAAGAGCCTACTTCAGATAGTTACCTCTACTAGCAGTACACTTTGTTAAAAGCAAAAATAAACTTTTGTTTAGTTAACCCACTGTGATTTTTGGAGTTTTTTGATAGCACAGCACAGGCTTGCCTTTACAGGTTAATATGAGGATGGTAACTGCTCCTTGTATAGAGTGTTCATTAATTTTGTAGCATGAATTTTACATAGCAAAACTTTGATAACATACAGCTAAGTGTGAGAATTGGAAGCAGCATCCACTGGGGTTAAAAATAACACTGTCTTCATCTCTAATTTGAAGCTAAGCTTGGTGTAATTGTGCCTAGAATAGATCTGGGATTTCCTTTTTTTCCAAATCAATAAAACCCTAATTAGTCCACTCTTATGATCTGCTTCAAAACATTGTTTTGATGTCATATCATTTATTTCTTCTTGATTTTCATTTGCCTAGATATTTCTGGCAGAAGGAAACCTACCATACGTTTTATGAATTAATCGATAAACTCATTCATCACAACCATTGTTTTTTCATTATAGTCAATTCTCATGAACCCATTAGGAAAAGACCAAGGAAATAATAAACACGAATCTCAATCATGCTACCTTGGTCCACCCCCATCCCCTCCCTGTTCAGCTAGTTTAATGACAAAAGGTTATTTTAAAAATTCATCTCCTTTCATTGAAATGGCTTAGTTTCATACATGATCAAGTTTGAGGGTTTTATTTTCTAAAAAAAGAAACTGAAACTTCTCTACCAATTATTCAAGTTGTTTTTCATGTCTCATTTATATCAATTATCTCTAGCAGGAAGTGTGATAGGCTTTCCAAAAAGTGAAGTCACAGAGGCAAAGTCTTGTGGAGTAATGTAGGCATCCCCACTTCTCAACTGGTTCTGAAGTGTTCATTTTGCAGAGGCACTTAGCACCTGGTAATGGTTTTCATCCATTCGTGCTGATGAGAACTACTTATAAAAGACGCAGCAAAGAATGCCTAAGAAGATGGAGTAGTGTCCTTCTACAAATCATAAGTCCTCTATAAAGTAACTTGTTTCCCATCTTGTTTTTCAGAAAGTTAATTCTTTTCTTAGAAAAAGTGAATTCTTTCGATATATTACTCCTTTATTCATCCATTGTTTTAATATCTACTATGTGCCTGAAGCTCTGTTGTATGCTCAGAATAAACATTAAATAAGACATGTTTTTGTCCTCAAAAATCTTCACCCTCTTACCCTGGCTGGTGTGGCTCAGTGGATTGAGTACCAGACTGCGAAGCCAAGGGTCGCTAGTTTCATTCCCAGTCAGGGCACGTGCCTGGGTTGCACACTGGGTCCCCAGTAGGGGGCACGTGAGAGGCAGCCACACATTGATATTCCTCTCCCTCTTTTTCTCCCTCCCCTCCCCTCTCTATAAAAATAAATAAACAAAATCTTAAAAAAACAACTTTACCCGCTGGAGGGTATATCTTTACCCTTTATTGTCTGTGGAGGTAACACAGCATTGTAAGATATTTTTCAGATGATAGAGATCTGTGACCAGAACTGTGGAAGGTGCTGGAAAAGTGTCACATAGGAAGTAATAGTGAAGGAGTAAATGGTACCAAGATCAATGTCACTTATCTGTCTGGCTTTTTTGATATTTGCTTTATTCCTTGTTCCCTTTGCACAGATTGGATAAAAAGTCCTAAGTAAAGGTCAAAATGACCTAAGATTTTCACATGGACAGTCAGAATGGTGGTGATATTCTTAACAACAGTTGTTTAGGAATACAAAAGGAGGAGCAGGTTGATGAGGTAATAGATGATTAGTCAGTAGTAGACATGCTGATTTGGAGTTTCCTATGGGATATCTAGGAGATGCTTGATAAGCAGTGGATATTTTTATCTATAAGAGTGGATTTTGTTTTTAAATTCTTTCAAGTGCTTGACACTGCTAGTTCCTAGAGATGCAAGATTAAAAAATTCACGTAGGCTAAAGGCATATGTTATAACTTCATGAAGTACACAGACATACAATATATCTATAGGGTTTCAGGCAAGAAATACTTAGCATGCTCAAATTCAGTAGAGTTTAATAAAGGGATTATCACAAGGAAACAGAGAGAGCGAAGGAAAACCAACAGAGTGTGGTACCACAGAGCTCATAATAGCAGGAAGACATTATCAAGAGGAGAGTGTAGTTACCAGTTCTCAGACAGGAGGTAGAGAGCCCTGTGGAGAGAGTCACCTGACTGGAGCTGTGGCCTTTAGTAGAGACCCATGGAGCCTTCCCAGGTAGGAAGCCCATCTCCTGTTAGTGTCTCCACTGGCCTGATCAGAGCCGGAGGAGAAAGAAATCCTTTGATAGAGGCCCCAGCTTAGCCTCATGGGACACAGAGTAGGATGCAAAAAGTTGGGGAATAAATTTAGAAAGGCAACCAGATCTCCAGTATACATACATAGCTCATGGGTCTTTACAATAGCCCCATAATGATAATGTTGATACCTGGATTGAGTGCTTACCATGGGTCAACCTCATGAGATCCTCGCAACCATATGAAGTGGGTACTATTATTCACACTTTTATTGAGGAAGATGCCAAGGCTTAGAGATATTACTTTGCTATTTTACTCAACTAGAAGTAGCAGGGCTGCAATACTACCCTAAAATTCTATTGTCAGAACCACTAGGTCTTGCTACCTGCCCATTTTTTCACATGCAAAACTGAATTGTAGAAAGTATAAGGGATTGGTTCAAGTGAACATGGCTATGAGATGATGACCTGTGATGAACTCAACACTTTCTCTAACTTACCCATGACATGCAATTATGAGAGAATTAGGTAATACAGGACCATGTGAAAGCAAAGTGCAGTTTAATCTGAAGAGGGCAGAGTTGAATTTGTATTGTATGTTTTCTTCAGGCTGAGAGAATAGCATGAAAAAAGTCATGGAGGTAAAAAGAGTGGTCCAATCAGACTAAAGAGTCAGAAGAGAAGAGGGTGATGGAGATAGATGCTGGATATAGCATTTAGGAGACCAAGGTGTTAAAGAATGCCAGGGAAGCCAACTGCATAAAAGGAAGATGAGAATTCCAAGAAAGGAGAACCAGGAGAGGCTCAGAGGGATTAAATCACATACCCAAGAAAACAACACATTTATGAGCAGCAACAGCATTTATTTGACTTCAAAAGTAAGGATCATTCTAGATAGCATGCAGCCTCTCTTTATGTATTTCCCTATTCCACACCATGAGTGTTAGTTTTCTAGAGCTCCATGACCTTTGATGACTCTTAGCAGGAACCTAAAGAAGTTAGTTTCTTGGTTACCCAGTGATCTATTTTCCTACTACTCCCCCACTTCCTTCCCCTTGCCTTCCCTTCTCCCATCCTATCACCCTTCTCTAATCATATTGAAATATCTTTAATGCCAGTGGCAGGTTATCCATTCCTTCACCTGATATTTACTGAGTCCCTACCATCCTAGTCACTGTTTCTGGCATGGGGATATGCTAGTGAACAAAACACACAAACATCTCTGCCCTCAAGAAGCTTAAATTTTAGCAGAAGAACACAAATAAGTAAAATTTATTGACTTTCAGCCGATAAGTGCTATGGAGAAAAAAGTAAAAAGGGGCAATTTTGATGGAGGCTGTAATTTTGAATAGAAAGGCCAGGCGACGGTATTTGAGAAAGGCCTAAGAGATGGGGTAAAGGGCAATGGGGGCATCTAGAGAGAGCATGTAGTTAGGCAACATCAAAAGCAAAAGCTTGAAGACTCTGGCTTTTACTCTAAGTAAAATAGGAAGACTGAGGTTTTTCAGGAGAAAAAATATATGAGTCAAATTAAATTGTGAAAGGCTCATATTGGATGTTGTGGGAATGGACTGTAGGTGGATAAGGATAGAAATGGAGACCAGTTAGGAGGCAATTGCAATAACACAGGGGAGAGATTATGGAAGATAATTTGGATGTGGTTAAAAAAACAAAGGTCAGTTTCTGTATGTATTTTGAAGGTAGAGATGAAGGAATTTGCTGACAGATAGGATGTGGGGCAGGGAGAAACAGAATAGTCAAAGATAGAGCCATGATTTTTGGCCAAGAACCTGGAAGGATGAAGTAGCCATTTTCTGAGCTACTGAAGGCTGTGGCAGGAGCAGTTCAGTTTTGAACAGGTGAGGTGTGAGGAGACAGCTGTTAACATCTAAGTAGCGATGGTGAGTAGGCAACTAGATATAAGAGTCTGTAGTTCAGGGTAGAAGTCTGATTGGAAATATAAATGTGGGAGTCATCAGCATGTAGATGTTACTTAAGGCCATGAGCAGAAGCCACTTGAGTGGGTGTATTTAGTGAAGTGCTGATTCTGAAATGCTCCAACATTCTGAATCAATGTATATGAGTGAAACAAACATGGAAAAGAGATGATAGGGAGTAGTTTGAACATTGGTAAACTGGAGTTCACATATCTTGCCCAAAGGTGGCAGCTATCTCCCAGATCTAGCTGATTCCTGCCATGAAAAATGTGCAGCCTGGCTCAGTGGCACCAGAACTCCCCAATAAAACATATCACCAGGTCATCAGTTGGATATTTGGTTCTGGGTTTATTCCCCAACCCTGTCTTACTATTTGATCGATCTTCACTTAAAAGCTCAGGTTTTACATAGTAACTAGCATTTGATGTTGTGAGCCTGGGTTCTCCTTTAACTCATTACTCCAGGCTTCACCTTCTGGAGGACCCATGTTGTGCTAGAACTAGCCTCTACTGGCTCAGGAGAACCAATTTCAGATTTTCTGGAATTTCACAGGCTAGGCGATGAACAGTCATTATTAAAGTTAAATTATATAAAAGTATAATTACATAAATTATATTAAAAACAAGATCATAAATGCTCAAAACTCATAGCTTCCTAATTATTTTACTACATTTTATTATTGTGTGGGCTTCTGGGTTTTTTTTTTAAACTTCAATTGTATCCATATTCTGGAAATACTGCATAATGGTACATTCTCTTCCTAAGTTTGCTTTCATTAACTTCGTGTTGGTAGCTTTAAATGGCCCATGTGGGAATATTTACACCACAGAAATTGACAAACAATACAAATCAGGACTACATTTCCTGTACAGCCAGTTTTAAACCTTTAACAGCACACCACTGTGCAAATGTCATCCTATCACGGCTGACTGATAGAAACTCAGAATGACAATGGTAGACAAGCATGTAGAGATTAGAGTTCAGATCCACTATTCCCTAATTCCTGAGAATATTTACTTAATAATTATTTTTTAAAAGTCTAAAAGATTGCTGCATGGATTTACAGAGACTGGCTTTGGAAAAACCATACCTACAATTTGCACCTCCTGCTTTTCCAGGAGCAACTATAAAGAATGTCAGGATATACCACAAAAGGTCAACAGAATCATGTTCCAAGGAATTCTCTGGAAAATAGCTTGACATTTTGAATCAGTGTTTTCTGTATTCCACCCAATGATAAACCCTATTATAAAAACACAATTGAAAAGAGTACAGAGTTTTTCCTAGAATTTGAGGAGCATGTAAAGAGAGAAAATTTTAAGTAGGACTGTGGGGAAATGAGCCTTTAAGGAGCAAAACATATATACTCCATTTTAAAAAATTCTATAATGCCTTCGTAGTAAGCCTTCAACCATCAGGGATTCAGGTTGGGTATATCTTACATGCAGGTAAAAGCAAATGAAGCTCACTTTCCCCTTTCAGGTTTCCTGAAGCTACCCGCTTTCCTTCCTTTTTACATGCCATCTCCACAAACACAGCTGGTAAAAAGTATCCATTACAATGACCTGGGCTTTACCATTCATGGCAAATCTCTCTAAATTATAGGTTTTTTCTCATAGAGACCATTTACAGTGGGCATAATACAAGGCTGTGTTCAACCATGCCACTCTTTGAACTAGCTGTACCATGTTATTACCACACTAAACTGGAGTGGCCAGTTTTTCTATAAATAAATATCCTCCTCACGGGTAGATGAAAATCCTTAGTAGCAGTATTATTGATTTTCTGGTTTCTAGCTTCTCTGCTAGGAATGGCTTTTGAGTTGTTTTGAAAAGAGAAGTCTTGTAAACACTTGACTGTTGCCAGACTCGAGAAAAATCCGATTAGCAGGGAATCAATAGCATTATTACTCAGCTGGGTTCCCTGTAATTCTTCCATCTCTGGGCTAGGTGGGTGGATGAGGATGAGGAGGCGAGCTCTTTCAAAGAGACTGTGTGCTATTCCTGGATTCCATTTGCTTCTTTGCAAGAGTCCTTTAATTTTGTGGTATTAGAAATGAAGCTAATAATGACAGTGTGAACAAGATTGGCTTCCTCTCTGAGGGAGAACAAAGCAGAGATTATTGACTTTGACAAAGATGGTTAGGAGCTTAATAAGTCACTCTGTGAGACACCCCATGATTTACATGAGATAAAGTCCAGGAACTCACTAAAACTATATAACTCTTGATATATCAGTAGTCCATGCATACATTATACCTTCAGGTTAGAGATTTGTTTGCTGTTGCCATTTGTCTTGTTTTCTTTTTCTCTAAGCCCTCCAAAGAGATGTATTGGATATATTAAAAGTCAGGATCTCTTGTAGAAGCCTCAGAGGATATCTGACTTCCTTCACTTCCATTTCTTGGGTTTCTGCAGCTATATCCTCTAGCCATGGGAACAACTTCTTGGTCAGGGCCCACAGACCAGAAAACTGTGCCCCCAGAGCTGTCAGCTGTTTACATGACAGCTGAGTTCTAATCTTTTGCCCCCATTCTGACATTGCTTTCCCACCCGCACTTCAGTTCTACTACCTGAATTCTCAAGCTGTCCACTCTGTCTCAGGGCTTGGCTGGTTATGCCGCCCTAAATCAGTCCTCCCATGGTTGAGTTCTTGCTGCTACATAACACTCTCCATCCTTGTGAGGGTCCATCTGTCTGAACTGGACTATGCAGCATGTGACTAATGATGACCAGATCCCCTCATGTGTGCCCACTTGTTTGGCCTTTTACTGATAGCCTGGCTACAAATTTGAATCACAAGTAAACTTTTAAGAAATATGTCTCAGCTCTACCCCTAAAAAATCAGATTTAGTTAAGTTTCATGTGGGCCATTGTGTGTGTGTGTGTGTGTGTGTGTGTGTGAATTAAATACCTTTGTTATAGGCTAAATTATGCCCCCCCTCCCAATTCATATGCTGAAGGCCTAACCCTCAGTGTCTCAAATGTGACAGTATTAGGAGATAGGGTCTTTAAATAGGTAATTACATTAAAATGAGGTCCTTAGGGTGGGTCAGAATCTAATATAACTGGCATCATAAGGAGAGGAAATCAGGACACAGATACATGCAGAAAGAAGTCCATGTGAAGACAAAGAGAATAGGTTGTTTATAGACCAAATAGAGAGAGACCTCAGAAGGAGCCAACCCTGTTGACACCTTGATCTCAGACTTCTAGCCTCCAGAGATGTGACAAAATAAATTTTGTTTTTTAAGTCACCCAGTCTGTAGTATTTGTTATAGCAGTCCAAGCAAACTAATACAGTCCTTAAATAGATTCAATAAGTAGCCAGGAGTGGGAACTACTAATCTTCTGGTTCTAAAATTTTAGCATTCATCAATTCACCTGGATTGCTAGTTAAAAGAGGCTGCTGAGTCCAAACCTTAGAGATTCTGATTCAGTCTGTCCTGAGTGGAAGCCGACAATTTGCAATTCTGTCAAGTTTCCAGGTGATGCTGATGCAGCTGGTCCTGGGACCATATGTATTTGCAAACCACTGTGCTAATTTATTATGTGTTATAGTTGGTATTCCTCCAGTCTCCAGCTTCTCCTGTCAATTCTTGATTGTCTTATGGAACAAGGGGTTCCCTGGTCTTTTGTCCTGGTTCTCCCTGAGCTGACGAAGTCAACTGTCTTTAATTCATTCACATAACTCCTTAGAAAAATGACAATTCAGGGAGGGGGGGACCTGACTGGGGAAGAGTTCCAATCTCACTCAGTAAGTTTGTATACGTGTTTGTAAACGTATGCAACTTTCCACAAAGTGTTTGAGGCAACTACTAAGATCTGGGAGAACTGGGTCACTTCACATCTGATCTAAATAAATATTTCAATTTTAATATATTAAATATTAAATGCATTCTATAGATTTCTGTGGAATTAATGTTTACTCCTCCAAATAGTTTACTCCAAATGTTTACTCCATTGGAGTAATGTTTACTCCAAAAATAGTTTTTCCTCTCAATAATTTATTACTATTCATTTTGAATAGTTAATAATAATAATAATAATAAATTTTTTCACATCTGCAGAGTACTTTGCAATACGCAAAGATGGTGCATATGACACTCCTATTACCCACTTTAGTCCTACAGGGCCTAATCACACTGGAACTTTACAGTTCTTGACATCTATCTCTTTGACTATCAATTAGCTGATGCATGAGGATTTCACTGCAGGAAGCCATTCCTGCCCTCTGTTTCCTCCTAATGTTGCCTTTAAAGTTCAACCCACCATTGTAAGCACTGTAGTGGGAAAGACAGCCCAAGTCAAGTTTCCTTTCATCACTATTTATCCTCCCCTTACCCTCTCCTACCTCCCCTCACCCCCTTTCCCTCTGGTAATCACTGTACTGTTTTTGTTTTTTTTTTCTTAATACCTTCACCTTTTTTACCCAGCTCCCCTATCCCCTCCCATCTGACAGCTCTAAGTGTGTTCTCTGTATCTAACGTCTCTGTTTTGTTAGTTGGTTTATTCTGTTCACTAAATTCCACATATAAGAAAAATAATGTTATTTGTCTTTCTCTGACTAGCTTAGTTCACACAGCATAATACTCTCCAAATCTATCCATGCTGTCCCAAAACGTAAGATTGCCTTCTGTTTTATGGCCAAGTAGTATTCCATTGTGTAAATGTACCACAGCTTTTTTTATCCACACATCTACTGATGGGCACTTGGGCTGCTTCCAAATGTTGGCTATTGTAAATAATGCTGCAATGAACATAGGGGTGCATATACCATATTTTTGCCATGTATAATGCATATCCATCTTTTAGCACTACCCATGAATAATGTACACCTTTAATTTTCCCTCAAAAATTTGGGCAAAAAGTATGCATTATACATGGCAAAACACAATATTCTTTCAAATTAGTGTTTCAGGTTTCCTCGAATAAATTCTCAGAAGTGGAATCGCAGGGTCATAAGGCAGTTCCACTTTTAATTTTTTGAGGTAAGTCCATACTGCTTTTCAGAGTGGCTGCACCAATCTGCATTCCCACCAACAGTGCACACGGGCTGTCTTTTCTACATATCCTTGCCAACCCTTTTATATTGACTTATTGATGATAGCCATTCTGATAGGTGTGAGATGGTATCTCATTGTGGTTTTAATTTGCATTTCTCTGATGATTAGTGATGTTGAGCATCTTTTCATATGTCCATTGGCCATCTGCATGTCCTCTTTGGAGAAATGTCTATTCAGGTCCTTTGCCATTTTTTAATTGGATTGTTTGGTTTTTTGGTGTTGAGTTCTGTAAGACCTTCATAAATTTTGGATATTAACCCCTTATCGTATGTATTGGCAAATATGTTCTCCCATCCGTTGGGTGTCATTTTATTTTGTTGAGGTTCCTTTGCTGTGCAAAAACTTTTTAGTTTAATGTAGTCCCATTTGTTTATTTTTTCTTGTTTCCCTTTAGGGCCTTGTCTCATCTCTGGCTAGACTGAAACTTATAACTGCTTGTCCAAAAAAAAAAAATCCCTTCAAAATTATGTCATATGTATTTTTACCTTAAAATCATGATGTTGATTTAAACAACATGTAAACCCATATAAATGAATAAAATTGATGTTTATTTTTGTGCCTTCAAAAATTCATCCATATGATAAAAAAGTAATCTTATTGGACCTTGAAAATACAGGTCTAGATTCATTTTCAGTCACATAAACACAGACTTAACATTTGAGGAACTAACAAGTTTCAAATTCCAGATGTCAGCACAATAAATAAATATTGTTTATTTTGAAAAGACAAACAATAGGTTAGTGAAATCAGTCTGATATGTAATGTCACTGTTCATAGTCAGAAGTGGAGAATATTTTTAAATGTAAAGTGTATATATAATATTTTCACCTGATTTTCTAAAGGTCCTAGATATTATCACTCCTTTCTTCACACACACACACTCAAGAGAGTGTTTAATGGACAAAATCCTTGCTCCTCAAAGTAAGGTCCAAGTCAGCAGCATGGACGTCACCTGAGAACTTGGTAGAAATGAAGGCTCCCAGACCCCACCCCAGAGCTACTGGATCAGAGCCTGCATTTTACCCAGCTCCCTGGGAGATTTTCATGCACATTCAAATTTGAGAAGCACAAGAGGACAGAACATTTGTCTAGGAAGAGAAGAGGTGATAAAAATAAGTCAAATGGAAGAGTTAGTGGAATTAAAATGTCTTGTGCTTGCCTCCCAAACAAGTTATATTAATTTTCTGAGGGCTCTTTTTTCCCCCCTGTGTGCACACTGATGTCCGCCTGTCTTCTCTTACCACTTGCTTAGAGTATCTTTCTCTTTCACATTATGCTGTGTATGGTGGTTACATGTAATTGTGGTTAGACTTTATAATTGCTATTACTTAGCAAAATTTCAAACTTCCTCTAAAATTACTTCACTACCAACCTACAATATGCTCTATTTACACAGCCTATATCTGTTTCCTTTTCTCTGAGACTCCCTCCATGAAAGCAGACATAATATGAATTAGAAGAATGGTTTGGCTTGGGAATATGCTGGTTCTGGGAGTGCAGCTATGAACCAGTGCCAACCAGAATTGGATGAATGATACCAGAGGTAAAGCAAGACTTGGGATCATCATTAGCAGAAGAAACATATTTTAGTCAGAATTCTGAGGCAGCGTGAACCATAGAGGGTAAGAATGTTCATTTTTGAGGGCTGAAACGGCATACCTTTGGCTGATAGTCTTTTTTTTTATTATGTTCCTACTAAAAATTATAAAGCTTCTTCCTAATTAAAATTAAAATAAACAATATGAACACATCTTGATTAAGAAAGAGCAGATAAAATTCATATAATTAGATGGTAAGAAGAAAACAGCTTTAGAGTCAGAGAGACATGCTGGAGTTCAACTCCCACACCAGTCACTTATAACTATAAGCTTGACCAAATTATCTGATCTCTCTGAGCCTCAGATTTCTCATCTATAAAATGGGGATTACAATACTTGAAGAACTCTTTTAGAGAATTAAATTAGATTAAATTAGGACCTAGCACTTAATTACTCAATGAGTATGAAATGTTTTCCTTTTTCCTTTCTTCCCTAATTCTTTTCTGAATCAGTGGGCAGGATTATTTTACATGATTCACTAAATAACCTGAGAGATAGTCATTACTGTGACTGAAAGCCAAATATGTGATATGATCGATACCTAGCAGCATTATAAAAAGATACTTGAATATTATCTGTAAGGATTGCACTTTCATACTGAGAGAATAGGGCTGATTAATTTGAATAAATGTTAAAGTTAGTATAGTTTTGAAATTCTTCTTCAGTCTTTAAAAGTAAAGAACTATGGCCATATGCAAATATTTAGGAAGGCCCTTCCTTTCTACTGTCTTACATTTGAAGACTATGCAGGCAGTGATTCTAGCAAGGAAGCTGTTACTGAAATGCATATATAATTTTCATTTTTGTAAAAATACCATTATCATCTCATTCATTCAGGCGTTAATTCAACATTGAATTATTTACAGTACCAGACACTGTGTTAGGTACCAAGAATATAAAAAAATCAATAAAACATCCAGTCAACAAGTAAATATATAATTACAAATTTTGGTAAGGGCATTCAGGAAAAGAAAGGATATTATCACAATTAGTTCCTTTCTATCACCCTAGGTTTTCTACTGGAAGTAAGGTAATCTATTTCCCCCCTTATTTGTTTTTCCCTTTTCACGTTTATTTTGTGTGTCTACTTCTTACCCTTTGTAAGTTCATAGCTTTTTAAATTCATTTTTTGGTGTTTGAGATATTAAATTTTTTAACATTCTTAATTCTACAAAATCGCTTTTTAATTTTCCTCTATATCTTGATTTTACTTACTTATTTGCATTAAATGGATTTCTTTCATGAGAAAAAAAAAGGAACCATGACTATAAATTTAGCTATTTCATCCTTGTCTAGAGTAGGTCTATTAAAATGCTAATATTCAGAAAATGGGGGAGGAGCAGGACCATAATCCAGACAAAGAGAAGTTTACAGCTAGCCTGACCCCATTCACAGGCCGTTTGCTTAATGAAGGTAAACAGGATTTCAGTTCTATCTTGAGGTGAATACATGTAGTGGACTGAACACATAGTGGTACAGTGATGACCACAATTGTTCATGCCTTCTCTCTATTTTTCTCTTTTTATCTTTGGATCAGTAAGAAAATCTGAAGGCAGTGATGTGCTAGTAAATGTTTCACAGCAAAGCTCTGAGGAAAAAACAGTGCATATATATTATATATAGTATATGCATATAGGTATATACATGTGTATGTTTATTATCAATTTCACATATATAAAAGGTATGAGAAGCACACAATTTATAAATTGTAAGTGCACAATTGTAAGTGCTCTTTTGTGAATTCTATATATCCAATTGATTCTCACAGAATGCTTGTTAGTTTTTGCAGAACTGTTGTATGCAATTGAACCATTGTTTGACAAATAAAGTTACATCCCAAGCTGCTACCTCTTTTCCCAATAATGGTTTTTATCATTAAATCTGATATATGTTTATTGTTGAACTAGAAACTCTTGTACAAAAGTATATTCATTAAATAGTAACCTCTTTCATCACTGGCACTAAGTACAACACGCTGTTAAGCGTAATTTGCATTATTAACATTTTCGCCGTCACTGTCTTTAGTCCAAACAATGAAAGAATAAACCAGGCCCTGATTTGTCATGTTAGCTACTTTCTGTAGTGAAACACTGCCATCATGACAATTTTCAAGCTACCAATGTAACATTACTGGAGTGGGATTGGGAAGAAACACATAATAGCACGCCATCATTATGGTATTTCCACATGCTGATTCAGCAAAGTTAAATAACTTCAAGAGCACAGAATATTAAAATAGAGTTAAATAACTGGGGTGTAATGAGTTTTGAATATTTATGAACTTTATTTTTAATATAATGTATTGAATTATAAGTTTATAAAAATTAATTTTTAATTAAAAAATTTATTTATTTTTAGAGAGTAAGAGAGACATTGACCTACTGTTCCACCTATTCACACATTCACTGGCTGTCCCGCCTGTGCCCTCACAGAGGAACAAATCCACAACCCTGGTGCACCCACAACCTGACGCATTGGGACAACATTCCAACCAACCGAGCCACTTGGCAAGGGTTAAAATTTAATTTTTAATGATAGGCATGTTTAACAATTGGCTCACTAAATTTTTAAAAGTACTGATAATCAAATGAGTTGGTTCTAGCATAGCCTTGCTGAAGGATGCTGCAAACACTAGATGGTCTTAGTTATAATAGCTCTCATGTATCTGGTGCTTACTAGATGCCAGGTGTTATTCTAAGTACTTTAGATTCACAATTTCATTTATTCCTCATAATAGCTCTGTGAGGTAGATATTATTATTTGCATTTCTATTTTATAGATTAAGAAATGGAAGCCCATGGAGATTATTTAGTTTATCTAAATTTCATGAAACTACAACTGCCTCTCCCAAAGATAGATACATTTTATCACAAATTTATTGTGCCTATAAAGATGAAATCAATATCCTGATGAAACTCAGAATTTAGCAATGAGAATACTGGTGGTGTCAATAAAGATCCAGGCTGTTTAAAAGAGAGAGGCATAAATGGTGCCTGGGGAGGGGAATGGAGGTTTGCTGAAGTCTCTGCTGAGTTGTATCAGCTAAATGAGTGGTTAGTTTGGTAAGAAGGCATTACTGGCAAAGAATGAAGTTCATGGAGCATGCTTGGAAGGGTGAAAGTGAGTTTTTTGGTGTGGTTGGTGTAGAAGTGAGTATAAGCAAATGGTATCAGTGAAGATGGAGGGTTAATGTAGAACAGATAAACCCTGAGGTAAGGGCCTGGAGAGCGATCACAAAGTAGACATGTGCAGCCTAGAAAGGCAAAGAAGTAAAGTTGGAATGTAATTATCAGTAGGAGCCCTTCAGCCACTACAAGACTTGATGGATTCAAAGAGCAGACTTGGTATTTATGCCACAGTTACCAGAGTTAACTTGTCTAGGTCACAGTACCCAGATATTTGGCCAAACACTATTTTAGATGTTTCTGTGAAGATATTTTTTTGGATGGTATTAATATTGAATACAGTAGACTTTGAGTAAAGCACATTGTTCTCCATAATGTGAGTGGGTTTCATCTAATCAGTTGAAATTCTAATAAAAAGATTGACCTCCCCCAAGGGAGAGAATTCTGCCAGCAAAGTGCCTTTGGCCTTGAACAGCAACTCTTTCTGAGTCTTCAGCCTATTGGCCTACCGCTATAGTCTAAATGTTTGTATCATCCCAAAATTCACATGTTAAAATTCTAATCCATAAAGGTGATGGTATTACAAGATGGGGCCTTTGGGAGGTACTTAAGTTATAACAGCAGAATCCTCATGGATGAGATTAGTGCCTTATAAAACAGACCCCAGAGATTCCTCTTACTATGTGAAAACAAAGAGAAAAAAATCACATAAAAAAAGCAATATAGAAAGAAACAAAGTAGCATGTGATAATTATTTTTAAGGAATTGAAGAGATGTTTATAGATTAGAGGCTTGGGAATGGCCTCATAGAGTGAGCAGGCAAGAACTGAAAAATACTTTGAAAGATGGATGAAAATTTAAGATTAGATAGAGGAGCGCACGAGTATACAAAGCACACAAAGAGAGTATGGTTGTTATTTATTAATGTAATAAAATTTTGACTTTATTCTGTAGGCATTGGAAAGCCTTTTAGGAGTTAATATGTAGAAATACAATTAACAATTTAGGTAGATAAGATGAGTAGTAGAGTGACTGACAAAGTTGCAGTTAGAATACCCTCATTGAATATCCTGAATTTGATGTTCAGCATTGCCATTTATAAGCTGAATAACCTTTGGTCATTACTCATATCTCTAAGCCTTGATTTCTAAGGGCAAAAAAATATAGGATAACAATAGCATTTCCCTCATCATGGTTTTGTGAAAATTAAATGACAGTAAAGACAAAACACTTAGCACAGTGCCTGGACAAAAAATATTACAATAAAAATCATTTTTATCATTATATTATTGGTAATAAAACCTTGAAACCAAGTAATGGAAGTGGAAATAAAATTGGATGGGAGGAAAACAGAATTGGCAGGACTAGTCTGGATGCAAGAAGCAAAAGAGAAGGCAACATCAAAGTGGATGCTGGGTTTAGAGCCTGAGAAAGCAGATGATATCACTAGTATTTATGGAAAACAAGGCAGGCAGGAGAGAGACAAGTAATCTCTCCATTGTACTCACTGTCTCTGTGAAGGCTCTAGTGTTCTCCCCAGGACCTGGCCAGACACAAGCACGTTTACATAAAAGTCTTTTGAGATTGGACTGGGGCAACACCAGTGGTGAAGTGAGTGCTCCACAGGGGGCAATATGGCAGGAGATCTGGAGTTAGGGAGATCCCACCATAAAAATCTGGGTCAGTCCTGAAGAGTAATGGGTATGGCATCTGCATGAAGGCAGCAGAAGGATCCAGTTGCAAACAAAGAGAAAACTGAGCAGCAGCCAAAGTCTCACAAACAGGCAGAAGTACAATTTTAACAAAAGATGCTTTTCTAGAGGAGTAGAAAATTGGGGCTTAATGAGAAATAAGATGAAGGAAGATTATGTGTTAAAAGGTGTTGTGGAATATAGGTGAGGAGTGAGAAGGAGAAATAAGATGCAAACAGAGATACTGGAGATAAGTATCAAAATAGGAGCTGAGTCACAAGGAGGAAAACATAAAACTAGAACTAGCACTGGAACAGAACAGCAGAGAAGGATCAACAATTCTAAGGCAAAACCTTCATTTTTTGTTTTTTTCCCTATAGTTTTATTACTTTTATTAAATATTCAATAAATCTGAAAATATTTATAAATTATGCATTGGTATAAGATAAATAATAATCTGAGATATATCCAGGTTTTATGGAGTCTAAAGCTTATGCAATTTGTAGGATCTTCTTCAAAGAAAAGAAGACAAAATCAGGAATACAAAATTAGAGATAAAACTGGAGTTTTTTTGGAATTAAAAATAAATCACAACAAATTACAAACTTGAAAAAGGCATAAAGGTACTATATACATTTTAAAATACAGAAAAAATATAGTATTTATTTAGTGGTTTATTTTTGCTTTATTTTTATTTGCATAATGGAGAAGTGCATTATGATCCCATAATCTTTTCTACGGTTAGGGGTTCTTACTAAAGAGTTTGCTTTAGCTTTGGAAATAATTTTAGTGAGACAATTTTGAGGAGTAAAATAAATGAGGAGACAATAGCAGGAAGTGGGCAGCTCCCAGAATGTTTCTTATCTGTGCCAATTTTATCAGTGGAACTAAAGCTGAGATTTAGTCTGAACAGTGCATTGCTTATAGCTAGAAATCCACACTACATAGCACTAGTCAAGCCATGCATTTGTATTTGATGATTGTGTTGGAGTGTGATACAGAATGAAGGGAGGGAATATAGGTGGGGAAGTTAGTAGAGGAAGAGGGAAAATTGGGTCATGAGGAGGATAACATGTTCTGATAATATGTTCTTCCCTTATGTATAGATGGCAGTGAAAACTGAAACCGATTTTTTTTATAACAGGAATGATTGATGTATATTATGCAATTTAAAATGGTAGTCAAATTTGATGGAAAACAGAAAATAAAGTAGATTCATATCTATTACTTTTTAAAACCTGGATTGCAAAACCGTATGAATAATATGATTGTTTTATGTGAAAAGGAACAAAGGAACACACATACACACACAAATGCCCACAGAAAATCATATGGAGCAATACATATCAAACTATTTTTTTTATAGTGGTTACACCAACGGAGTGGGTTTTGTGTGGGGGAATGGGGAAGTTTTTACTTTTCTACTTAAGATAACTTTTTATTCTTTATTCTTTACAAAAATATCTTTTAAACAAAATTTAAAGATTTGAAGCAGATATAGAACAGTGTGTGAGACTGACTGAGCCAGAGAAACTGTCAGGTATTCTGCTCCTAAAATTGCCCTTATTAGCTGCCCAGAGCAGAATATTCTGTTTTATCACACCTTATAATACACAGACCTTGGAATAAAACTTGAAACTAAAAATCGCTGATTATACAATAATTACGTTCCAGGGAATAGCATTACATTAATTAGGTCAGGATGACCAGATCTCACTTTATCTTTTATTTTCTTATTTCCTGACTTATTATCCAGTCCTACTTGTTTCTAATTATTTGATAACTCTTATGATGTGTAACAATGAATGAAATCTTCTTTCTTTCCAAAAATGGAGTGAACTATGAAACAGTTAGAACATTTCAATGATAATGCTCCTCTTTATATAGTCAGAGTTTGAATAATATTCAGTTAACCATAGACTGTAACTTTACTAATTATATTTGGTCAGCTCTGAAAACTAACATGCGCAAGTGGATTCCAGAGTTTTAAGTGACAATAATTTAGTGTTGCAAAAAACTTAGAGTGTTGCATGGTGCTAAAATTTTTTCAGGGAGACACAAAGCACTCCTTGGGTTACTGGTATGTACAAGGGATTTAAAAACAAAAAGTGCTATAGAAATAGTAGTTATTTGTTTAATAATTATTATTCTGTTTTGATAAGGATTGATTTCCATTTAGAATCTTGAAAGATTCCAATTTTATAGAATTCTACACAATCTCTTTCTTCTGTAAAATTTTCACTCAATATACATGATCTTTTTCATCCAGTTTTCTCTGATACTTTTATGCTTAGACATCATATGGCATTATAAGAAAATAAAAATCATTCTGTTAGGTAAAGTTTACTTGAAAGAGCATGGTATGGCCTGTCCTTTATCTACAGTGCTAATGTTGGATGAAAAAAATACATACATATATATACGCACACACACACACACACACACACATATGAGACACATGTATTTATGTAAATAAGAGCTTATTTTTAAACTTAAGTATAAAATACAGAAGCTCACAGGAACTAATTTGGAAAACAAAGTAGAACTAAGAAAACATTCAAATATGTCTAAAATCCATTTATTGAATAAGTCCTTAATTAATGATTCAGTATATTTCCTTCCAATATTTTAAATAAAATTTTTGGTCACACACATGAACAACCCCACACACTTCAGCTTTTCAAAACTGAATCCATACTCTTGTTATCATTTTATACCCTTTTCCCCAAATTTGGAGTATTTTCTCATGACATTAAGTATTATTTGTAAAAATGTTTAACAATTACATAATATCCATCATATGGCTGTATTAAAATATTTGTAATCATTCCCATATTGTATCAGTCAGAGTCTTGACAAGAAACAGGTGACCTACTCCACTGACGCAACTGATAGGAATTAATAAAGGATTGATTTACAAGTGTGCCGGCCAGTCCAGGAACACCAATAAGGGATGGTAAAGTGTCTGGGAGCCATTATCACCCCAGCCTGAGAAGAAAAGAGAAATGGTAACCAGAATCTGAAGAGAGCTGCGGTAATCAGAAAGGATCTCTAGGTAGGTGTTTTGGTAGGGAATGCAGCCACTGTCAACCCAATCCTGGCAGAGGGGAAGCTGGAGAAATAAATACTCCATGTTCTCTCTGCTCCTGCCTTCCAATCCGAAATCATAAGGCAAGAAAATATGTTGATGGATAGTCCACATAGGTCAGCTGCTGCCATGGGAAAAGGCTTGGATGGAGAATATATGTAGACTGGGAAATAGCCAGCACATACTGTTTTTGGTGTTTTTCCACTTCCTTTTCACTATTATACCAATAAAGTTGCAAGAAATGCTACTGCACACACAACTTGATATCTAATTCCTTGGTGATATTAGATATCTTGAATGAATAAACAACCAGTCTGCCCTCTCAGTGATGGGATATTGGAAAAGTAAACTTGCATTGAGCATCCATCCCTTGCACGACTTAAATTATGTCATCTAACCAACAATCAACTGTCCTCATTTTGCTTTATAGCTGATATTAACAAGATCTATAGTGTAGAATTTTGTTTTCCTATTAGGCACGTGTTCTATACTGCTATGCCCAAGTTATATTTTATAACAGCAAAACAAGGCAAAGTCACAGATCACTGACCTTGAGCTGTCATTTCTAGACCTCTCTGTTTCAGCTGTCCAAGAGAAAGCTGAGTTAAAAATCAGGTCAAGGCCTCCAAGATGGAAGAACCCAGATGTTTATGTCCATTCCTTATTCTGTTATTTTTCCTAAAAGGAACACAGCATGCAGTATGAAAGGAAGCTACATTGCAGAAACTTTATAGCATAGGTCTTTAAAGCATGGTTGGATTTGGCTCTGGTAATAACAAATAGCAAGTTACCATACACACTCTAAGAAAAGAGTACAATAAAACTATGACTTTTTGCCATTCACTTGTTATAGAATGTTAAATATACTGTACTTGGGATCAAATTCTGTGCTGTTTTATAAAATGCTAGTAATATGAATTTGTATGATCTCTGCTGAAAAGCCTGCAGACAGAAAAATTACTATATAAAGTTTCTTCTTTTGCCTCATGAAAGAAAATAATTTTTAAAAATTTTAACTGTAAATAATAAAATGTTGTTTTTCCTTCTAATCTATCAAAATAGCAAAGTCTGAGGGATAATTTTTTAAGTAAGGATGTGCAAAGATGGCCATATGAAACTTTCATATCCATGCCAATACACTACCAGGTATGAGAAGCATTGAAAAACTTAAATGACCTTGACTTCATCCAAAGGGACTCTTAAATAGCTGCATACAATGGAAAGTTTCAAACAGGATCATTTTGTATCTTGTACCTCAAAAAAATCAATAGAATTTAGCACAGCATTTAGAAACTTTGTAATCTGAGTCTCTTCTTTTCATGTTTGGAGCTGCTATAGGAAAATACACCAATATTCAACACCAAATTTCAATTTATATGAAGTTTGTCCAGGAAAAAGTTCAGCCATTGTTAATATAATGAAAAGGTTTGTGTGACATTGACGTAACCTGGCAGCCGAGAGGAGCAGCCTGGAATGTGCATGCGCAAACAATGATGACTTCACTGTACTAGACAGTGAGGGCGGTAGGTGCTGTTGAGTGAAGATGTGTACTGTGTGACCATCACATTAAAATGACTCAGTAGAGCAACGAATCTGCATTGAATTTTGCATTAAACTTGAACATTCCTCCAAGGAAACTATTTGGATGAGTCAGAAGGCTGCAGCTATGGGCAACTGGTGACTGGCCGCTTCATCACAACAACGTGCCCACTCATGCATCATGGTCTCATGCAGACATTTTTGGTGAAGGATCAAATCACCCCGGTGACTCAGCCCTGATACAGCCCAGATCTGGCACCCTGTGACTTCTGGTTTTTACTCAAATAAAATCACCTTTGAAAGGGCAGAAATTTCAGATGGTTGATGAGATTCAGGAAAATACTACAGGGCAGCAGATGGTGACAGAGAACTGCGTGAAGTCCCAAGGTACCTGATTTGAAAGGGACTGAGGTCTGTCTTATATACAAAGTTTCTTGTGTCTTGTATCTCCTTTAATAAGTATCACTATTTTTCATAGTATTTGGCTGGATACTTTCTGGACAGCCCTCATATTTGGAAACAAGGTGAAAACAGAATGTGGGAGAGACTGGAAAGACAGTGGTGAAATAGACTCTTGTTGCTTCATAACCATGATAAGGAATTAAGGTTTTATTGTACATGTGATGGGAGCCAACGGGCAATTTTAAACAAGGGGACTTGATGACCTATTCTGATTTGTGGTTTATAGCGTATATTTTTTAATGAGGACTGTTTCCAGAAACCTCATTGAAAGGGAGAGATTGCTCAAAATTTCCTGATGAGAGGGATGAATTTGTTACCTTATTAACTTACTGGTTCTGAGTCCCTGTCTCAATTTAGCTCTTAATTGGGAGAACATTTGGACAAGTATTATAATTAATAATCACCTTCTTTAGTATGAAAAATAAGAATTGAAGTATTCTCTCACCCAAAGTATATAAGTATGACAAGAAGAACTGAGATTATAGCTATGAAAACCCTTTGGATTGCTTTAAGTTTAATGTATCTTACACATTTTCTATTTAGTATTTTAAAGTTTCATATTCCTATGGGACATGGGGAGAATAAAAGGCAAGGAAGGGATATAGAGAGGACATCTGCAGTAATAGGTCATTAAAAATATAGACCTAGAAGTCAAACTACCAAACTGGTATCTCTGCAATCCTGAGAAAGTTACTTTAACCCCACCTGTAAAACAGGAATAATAATAGTGATGATAATACCTAACTCAAGAGTTATTGTGACTATCAAATGAAATAATGCCCATGTAAAGTGCTTAGAGCAGTACCTTGTACTTAGTAAAAAGACAGTTAGTGACCAGTACTTTCTTTGGGTTCTCCATCATCTATCCCTCCCACATCATTTACATTTGGGAAGACTCCAGGAGTACTGTGCTTATGGATGCCCTGCCATCCACTATGGAACCTCTCTCTCCCTCTCCTCTTTTTTTTTTTTTTTTTTCTCTTTCCCTCTTTTCCTTCTGGCAGTGAAGTGCATATGACCTAGTCTGGCACAATCAGTTAATAAGTTACAAAGATGATGGTGCTACTATATTTTATTCATGTTCATGTTGCTATTGTTAAATGTGCTCTCCTCTATCACCACCTGCACTTCTGCTGTCTCAAGGTGCTTGTTATCTACCTATATTTTTTTCGTTCAGTCCTCTAGTCTCTCATTGATACTATGAACACCTAATACTCTACCAATTCGTTCTCTTTGACTTTAGTCAGAGCCAATTTTATTTAATAGCAAACAAACAACTTCTAATAGATACAGGCTAGAATCTTTCCTTTGGCTCTCCCTCCACTTCCTTTCTTGCCTCCCCTGGCTTACATCTTGTAACATGGCTGACTTGTTGGATGACACTAATGAAAATATCAGAGCTGCCCAGAATGATGTCAGTAGAAAGTCTTGCTTTCCTTAAGGACACTTTTATAAATTCCTTCTCCTCCAAGAAACAGAAAGACACATATTCCCACCATACATGGTTAGGACAACAAGAATAGCCCTGGCCACATGGTTTTTCATCCAAATTATTTGAGTATAAACCATTTCTCCTCTGGATTGTTAGCCCTTGGAAAGCAGGAATAACTTATTACTCATTTTAAATTAATATTTGATATACATTTAACACATTAATGTAATCTCCTTTAAGAATTAAAACATTGTAGACATTGTAGACAATTGCTGAAGCTACTTTTGATAACTATCTTCAATCCTGATCCCATTCATTCCCTGAAGTTAACCAGCATTATCAAGTTGATGTAGGTGCCTCAAGGGTCACTGCCAGACTGTCATCAAATAACCCATCTCCAATGCAAATAGTACTCCTGCTTCTGTGCATTAGGAGGACCTACTTTGGAGGGTATGCTTTCAGTGTGATTCGCTATGCACCTGATGATTGTGGAGAAAATATAACATATTATATGTATTTATATAGAAGTACCATACTGGATATATCACATTTTACAGATGCTTCATGTCTTAGTGGTCTTTCCACATACAAATCTACCTCACTCTTTGTAAATAGTGAATTTTTCCATTGTATGCAAAGTTCATATTTTATTTTGGCAGTCTCTTATTAATAGGAATTTTGTTCATTTCTGTATTTTCACTATTATAAACAATACATATTTCAGAGAACATTTTGGAATATGCCCCATTGGGTTCAAGTACACTTTCCAAGCTGGAAAAGCTAAGAGTGACTGGCTTTCTCATTCATGTTATGTGCTCTTCACACATTGCCTAGCACAAAATCTGGCTTGCAGTAAGTCCTTAGCAGATATTTTTAGACTGATTTGAATGATCCTAGCTCATGCCATCTTTCTAGTTTCTGTTCCCAAATGGGAATCCAGTGCAGAGACAGTAAGATGAGATCCATACTTCCCATGATGAGAACAGAGGCACCTCATCAATTCTAGAAAAGTCTGGGAACTCTTCCTATTAGAGGGCATGATCAGGTCCAATATTAAATCATCATTCTCAAAAGACTTTCTTGGAACAGGAAGAAAACAAAATTTAAATGAACCTCAAAGAAAACAAAATTTAAATGAACCTCAAAGAGGTGTCACTTCCATAGGAGCAATAGGGCAATGTCTTCTTATAGCAACTAAACTTGTCAATATGTTCTTTTCTGCAACTCAAATGCCTCCTATTTGCAGTTGAGAAAATTACTGTCTTCATCATGAACACCAAATGATATTTATGTAAAGCCCATCTGCTCCATAATTTCCATACACTTCATATGACTTTACTCACTTATAGCAGAGGCATGTTAATAGCAAATGCTGAATGATTAGATATTTCTCATGGGGAAGATAGTTAATTTCACTGACCCCTGTGTGTCATGTTTCAATGCACCACCCTGTATGAGGAAGCAGACCTGGGGAGGGGAAACCACAGAAAAGACAAATCAATGCAAAGCTCTGTGATCCAAAGCTAAGGTCATTTTTTAATGGAATAAAAATGCACTCCAGAGCTTTAGTTATTATACCACAATCACATGCCACTATGCCCTCAACTATAATTAGGGCACAATAATACACATCCTAGGATGTTTTCTTTAAGTGGCACTGAGAGCTGGGGGAGGGATGAAAAAGGGTTATTTGTCAAGTAAATACTAAGATTTAAAAAACCCAGTAAAATGCAAAATTGATTAAAAATCCGCTTGTTTTCCCATTACAATTTCTTGTTTTCGAAAATGATTTTATTTATTTATTTAGACAGAGGGGAAGGTAGGAGGGACAGAGGAGAAGGTAGGAGGAACAGAGGGAGAGATACATTGTTGTGAGAAACAGATCGGTTACCTCTCAGGCATGTCTCAACCCGGGACCAGGCCTGCAACCCAGTCACGTTCCCTGACCAGGAACTGAACCAGAGGCCTTTCACTTTGCAGGACAACATCCAAACAACTGAGCCATGCTGGCCAGGGCTCCATTACAATTTCTAATTTTATTTTGCTTGTCTCTACATCTGCTAGTCACCAGATACAAAAAATCCTTCTCCTAAAAAACAGTGATAATAAGCTACTTTCGGTGAGGTTTCAGACAGTTAGCAATCATGAAGCCATTTCTCATTTTAGAGATTACATAGTTTGACTGTGAGTTCCTTTATGGTAGGGATCATATCCTGCATTTTTTGGAAGGGGCAGCAGAGGAAGTGTTGATGGGAACTAACTGGGTCTCTTACTCAAGGTGTGTGATTTCTGGGAGCACATGAGAACAATGTGTGCAAAAAGTTTAACTGCTCGGGGCTGTGCTGGTTTTCTAGTTCTGCTACTATGTACATTGTTCATTAAGCATCTTTTTTTTTGGAAGTGACTTTGGGTCAGTTTTTTTTTTTTCTTATATCCTAAAGTCCCCAACTTGAAGGTTAGTAAAAGTCAAGATTTATTACAAACTATCCTAAAGAGTAAGTAAATATATTCCCTGTACTGTGAGGTATTTTTCATGAATACAGGTTCTGTACATTAGCATTAGCATCTTTCATTCTATGTGACTGGTTTCTGTACACATTTCTTAAGCTAAACATAACTGAGTCTAGAAGGCAGAAGAGCCTCTACAGAAATATACTTCTCATAGGTAATCTTACTCCACTCAGCCTCTGTCTAGAAGCAAGGCTACTCCTGATACATGTGACTGTCTGAATGGTTTCTATTGAGCCATACTGTAGAGTTCTCAGAAATTATATACTCTGTTTCTTCTCAGGAAATTATGATTTGCCCAGGTAGTGAGGAATAGATTAACTGAAGCATTTTGGGAATATGTTATTCTGAATTATTTCTAAGTTACAATTGTTTTTTGTTTTTTTGAAGCAGGAGAGGGAGGAGAAAAGGCTGGACATAAGTCAGGTTAAAAGGGTCGGGAGAAGAGAGGATATGAAAGATAATAGTGAAGAGAGAGAAAAAAAGTATGTGGGAACATATGAGTTAAATGTTTCTTCTCTGGGGGGAAATAATAAAATTTGAAAAGAAAGAGGAAAATTTTACTAAATTTAAGAGAAAAGTATTTTAATTTTTACTTCTATTTGCATAATCCTATAGTCAGAATTCAGTTAGTGGTTATAATTTTTTTTATTAAAATGTGTATTGCTAAATCATAATTAGAATGAACTGTAGAGTTCTGTAGCAATAAAGTTAACAATTTCAAGGAAATTGATTGTTTTCTAAGAAAATATACATAAACAAAACAGAAAAGTAGACTAAAGAAGATATTGGAAGTTCTAAGAAAGAAATAATTATATGGGAAATGAAGAGAAATATTAAAAAAGTACTCTCCCCTTGCCCTAGGTTCCTGACCCAAATGGATGTATGAGTAATTTTTATCCCCCCAAATATTCCTTAAACAAATAATTCTCATGCTATTTAATTGGTTTAAGATAATTAGAGAATGAGAGAAAGCTTTAGAGTGTATTTATATATAATTAGCAAAACCCTACAGTAGCACTGTCTCACATACGAATTAATGCAAAAATAACAAAAATATTAGCATGATATGGAAAATAAAATAATATCCTACTATGTATTTATTCTCTAACTGCAAGAATTTTATATTAGGACATCTGTTAATATACATATGATTAATATATAATTATATTACTTCTCTTACCTAAAATTATTCTAGATGTGATTGCCAATGCATTCAGAGGAGAACATGATATATAGAAGGTATAAAATTGGAGAAGTAAAGATAAAATCATCATTATTTGCATAAGGGATGATTATTTTACCTTCCTAGAAAACCTATATGAAGTAGCCTTTAAAAATATGTTAGAATAAAAAATTCAGTAAGATGACTTATTATAAATTTAATACATTTTCCCATATTCTAATGATAACCAGAAAGAAAACATAAAGTAAAAAATGATTAGTTCATAATAACACCCCAAAATAAAGTGAATTTAGCAAATAATATATGATACTTTTTACTGAGAGACTGAAAGGAAATTTTTAATACTAAAATCAGGTTAATTATTTCCAAGTAGATTAAAATATTTTTTTAATTGTAATAAAAGTTCCCATATCCCATGTGACTTTTTGATACTTGATCAAATAGTGATAGTGGACTTAACTTATAGATTATAAAAATGTATCTCAAAGCCAATATTTAATAAAATATAATGATATTGGTACAGGAATAGAAAAAGACAATGAAATAGAAAAACAAATTCAAAACATACTCAGATGTAAGAATTTGGTATATGAAACAGGTAGCACTTTAAATCAGTGGGGAAAGACAACATATTCTACTTATGGAATTAGGACTGCTGCCTAATCTTGGAGAAGAATAAGGTTAGTTCTTTATCTCATCTATTTTCTTATTTTGAAATAAATTAAAAAATGCATAATTATGTGTTATAAAGAAAATAAAAAAGAAAGAACATAAAATTCCTGCACAAAAAAACACTAGTAAGTCATATAATTTTTGCATGCAGAAAGACTTTATAAACATAAAACTTGGTGCAAAAACTATAAAGGGGAAAGGGATTTTAGATTTGCCTGTATAACAGTTTGAAATGTATGTATATGTCAAAAAGCATTTTAAAAAATGTTGAAATGCAAATCACTAATTATGAACATTTTTGCAACATATTTGGCAATATTACTTTCCTTTACATGTGTAAATAACATATGTACGCAAACACAAATATTTCAAACCAGTGAGAAAAATTAAAATTCCCATACAAAAGTGGGAAAAGATGTACATAGGAAATTCACAAAGAAATGCAAACAATCAGTAGAAATGCTCTCCTTATAAGTAATCAAAATGCAAGATAAAACAGGATACCAGCTTTGACTTCCAGGTTGGCAGTAATTGCAAGATTATAGAATGGGTTTGCTCACATAATTCTAGTGGGAATGACTGGAAATTAGCATGCCTCTTCTTGAGAACAAAATATGTATTATAAGGATTTAAAATCTGCACATTCCCATTGATGCAGAAATTCTTATCTCAAATAAATAATTTTAAAATTATACAAGGATGTTTATAGTGGTTATGACTTAAAATTTATTAAAATCTTACCTATCATACTCCTGCATGTGTTTGTCCTAGAGAAATAAAAATTTACATCAACACACAAAAACTTGTGTATAATCAAAGCAGCTTTCTTGTAATAACCAAGTAGTGGAAACACCTCCAAATTCCTTTCAGCTGGTGAATAGATAAATAAATTATGGAACATTCATTCAATGGAATACTATTCCACATTAAAAGGAATTAACTATTGATACATGCAACGACTCTGATGGATCTTAAGTGTATTACGCTTAAAGAAAAAAGCCAATTGCAAAAGGTTACATATTGTTTAATTCTATTTATATAATAGTCTTGAAATTGTGCAAAAATAAAGAGATAGAGAACTGATCAATGATTTCCTGGGGTTAGAACTGTAGAGGCGTGACTGTTAAATGGGTAACACAAGATATTTTCTTTATGGTGGTGGAACAGGTTTATGTCCTCTCTGTGGTGATGCCTACATGAATCTACACGTGTGGTAATATTTCATAGAACAACATACAAACACAAAAACACATACAAATAAGTGCATATAAAAACTGGTGAAATCCTAATAGATCTACAGTTTAGTTAACAGTATTTTACAAATATCAACTTCCTGGTTTTTATTACAGTGTAACATGATTATGTAAGGTACTGTCATTGGTGAAAGCTGCATGAAAGGTATATGAGAATTGTGTACTATTTCTGCACTTCTTGTGAGTCTAAAACTACTGTCAAATAAAAAGTTTTAGAAGGAGGGAGGTATAATGGGACTAAATGGTAATGGAAAAATACAGTAACAATCATACATTTTTTTAAAAAGTTAAAAAAAAAGTCGAGCCTTCCAGGCCTTAGTAAATGGTCTCACTTACTCCAACCTTTTCAAATGCTCTCACTTACTTGTACCTTTTCCTACCATTTGGCCCATTTTTCTACTCCAATTCTGTATCTATCTCACTCTCCTTTGAAGCACTTCATTCTTCTCATAAGACCCATAATATTCAGCTTTCTAGTTAGTATGACTTTGTCTTATTACCCTACTAGATTTTTAAGTTTTTGAGAACAGAGACAATAATACCATTTGCATCTTAGTATCTCTGCATATTTGCTGTTTACATTCAATGTGAAAAACACTATCTCCAGCATAGTTTATAGTCAGCAATATTTGTTCAATTAATTTTAAAATTCTTAAACTTTCTTCTAGTTGTAGAAGAGTAAAAGGGGCTAAAATACTTGGTCTATTACTTACATTTTGGTGAATGTGCTTAACTACCCTGAACATACAAGGTCTGTCCAGAAGGTACCCAGCCATGTAACATGAAAAATAGAGGCATTTATTGAACAAGATACAAGATATAAGAAACATTGTACATAGGACAATGAGTCCTCAGTCTCCTTCAAAGTAGGCACCTTGTGACCTCCCAGAGTTCTCCCAGTCACCATCAGCTGCCCTGTCATATTTTCCTGAATCTCATCAACTGCTTGAAATCTCTTCCCTTTCAAAGGTATTTTAGTTTTGGGAAAAGACAGAAGTCACAGGGTGCCAAATCTGGACTGCAGGAGGGCCAAGTCACCAGGATGATTTGATATTTCACCAAAAAACTCTGCATGAGTTGTGATGCATGAGTGGGCACATTGTCGAGATGAAGCTGCCAATACCAGTTGCCCATAGCTGTGGTCTTGTGAATCACCTGACTAGTTTCTATAGAGGAATGTTTAAGCTTAACACAAAATTTGATGCAGCTTCGTTGCACTGCTCACTCAGCTATTTTGAATGTGATGGCCACACAGTACACATGCTCACTTAACAGTGTCTACCACCCCCACTGACTAGTACAGTGAAGTCATCATTGTTCACACATGTGCCTTCCAGTCCACTCTCCTTGGCTGCCAGGTTACGTCGATGTTGCATAAACCATTCTTGTTATATTAATAATGGCTGGATTTTTTCTGGACATACTTCATATTCCTGCTGTGGGGCTTGAGCCACTGTTCCCTCTGCTTGGAATGCTCTGTCTTTAAAAACAAGTCATCACCCAAGGATATGCCTACTGATTTTAGAGAGAAAAGAAGGGTAGGGGAAGAGAGAGAGAGAGAAACATCGATAAAAGAGAGAAACATCAGTTGGTTGCTTCCCATATGCACCCTGGCTGAGGACTGAGTCTGCAATTTAGGTATGTGCCCTGACCAGGAATCAAACCCACAACCTTTAGGTGTGTGGGATAACATTCTAACCAACTGAGCCACTGAGCCTTGGATCGTCTCCTTGTCTTCACATGGCTGACTTTTTGCCCTTCAGCTCTCAAATGGTCTCGAAGAAAACTTTCCAGACTGCTGAAACTAATGTAACCCTCCCTTGTGTTAATTTCCTCACAGCATTTATCAACCTGGAATTTTCTAATCTACCTGTTTGTACAATATATTATTGATAGGTCTCCTCTTTAGAATGTATTGATAAACTCTAGGGGCACAGCATTCTTGTCTGTCTTATTCAAATCCATATCCCTAGCCAGGACCCACAACTGAATATGGTGCACAGATGTTCACTTAATAAATTGTTTCCCTTTTAACCAACCACTCAGGTTTCCCCCTTATTCCTCAAAAACCAAGTAAGTGCAGCATAGTCAGTTTGCATAGGCCTTGGAAAAATTCCCTTACTTTTATAGTTCAAAAAAACTGGGACAGCAAGGTAAAGTAACAAGCCCAAGCCATAGCCAGTCAAAAATAAACATGGATTAAAATCTGGGCCTTTTCTCTTGCGGAACAGAGCTCTTTCAGTGCATTGTGCCGTTCCCACTCTGAATGTGGAGCTGAGGTAACCTTTGATTTATAACTTCTGGCTATGGTCCATGAGAGGCAGTATAGTTACACAGAGGTGTTGCCTTTCTGAAGATAAATATATTATTACTAGAATGGTGGGGCACCAGAACTGGTGATAGGGGCAGGTTCATATCAGGCACTTTCTATGTGCTATGCACTATTTTAGAGCTTAACATGTATTAATCTGTTTAATCCTCAAATAATCCCCATTAAGTAGGTACTATTATCATCTTAACTTGATGGGAAATTTGAGGCACAGATGTTAGGGAATTTGCCCATGGTCACGCAGCTAGTAAATTGTGAAGTTGGGATACAAACTCAGGCAGTCTAATCTAAAGCCCTCACTTTTAATCATGAATTGCTGATCTGCTTCCTCTGGTCATGTGTCACAACTGGTCCTTCAAAACACCGAATCACAGAGTTTCCATTGAGAAGAAACCGGCAACAATCCTGGGTGAATTGTGAGGCAAAAGGGAATCAGTGCAGTTTTCATCAATGCTGTATTGGCAGAACTGACTGTGTTGCTTTTTCAGGCTTTAATTTCCTTTGTACAATGATCCTTCATCAATGGCAATGGAAGAAACAGAACAAACATTACTGAGTCACCAGCTTCTTCTGAAGTACCAAACTGTGCTTTATTGATGGCAGGTGTATGGAGCTTCCTGGAACATGTTGTTTACAAATAAAAACATCTTTCTGGCATTAAGAGAGTGGAGAGTATGTGAATCCTGCTGGTCTGGAATCATGACACACTAAATAACTGATTAAAAAGGAATGACTTCTCTGCTTCTCCATTCAGGCCAGACTGTTTTATTAAAGTTGCTCTCTAAAATCAGAGATGGCAGCTGGGCTAGCAGAAAGGTACTGCACTGGGAGAGTATCAAGCAGCAGAGCAACAAAATTTCTCTCACCTGACTGAGTGAGCAAGCATCCCCCTTTAGGTCAAGAGCTCCCTATTTCCTGACTGGGGCGATTTCCTAAGCTGTAACTTTTCCTACATTTTCCTCAATTCCATTAAGTTTGAGTTATTGACTTTCCATCCTGATTACTACTAAAATTTCTTTTAAAAATCAATCAGAGACAGAGTCCAGAAGAATCTCAGATATTAAAAGAAATAAAACGCCTTGAGGAAGACTGAAGTGCAAGGTGGGTGTTTGGATAAAATATTTCATTTGGTAAGATAGGCTGATAACATATCTTCGTCACTCCCATTTTTTAAACCCTGTAGTGAGACAGCAGAGGGACCTGGGCCTGGGATCCCAAAGACACCGAATAAGAAAAACCACACAGCTGGTACCACCTGGCCACCCCTTGCCTGATCCAAAGGACACCAGGTGGCCAGAAAACCCCCCAACAAGAATATCACCATGCCTCCATTTCCCTGCTCAAAAATGGCAGAATTTTACTCCCTTCAAGCCACTTGCTTTTCCTATGGAAAATTCCACAAGTCCGCCTTTTTCCAAATGCTCGTCTTTTCATGCAAGCCCACTTTATCCCCAGCTTTTAAAAACAGCCAAGCAGAGCCAGTCCCAGTTCAGTTCAGAGGACTTTTCTTTCCTCTGTGATGCCTGCCTTGTTTTTGAGCATAAGTTTAATAAAAATCTGTCTGGAAATTTCGCTGGGGCTTCCTTTTGATTTATATCTAAGAACTTTAACACTGGAAACATTTCGTGGCAACTCAGATGGAATCCCTTGTGTCCCTACAGCAACAGGATAGTGTTGGGAAGAAGGCATGTTGGACTCACCATGCCTGGCAGCAGCCACCTGAATTGATTCCACATGGGTGTGACTGGTAAGTCTGCTTCCAACCCTCCCAGATCTCTCCTCCTGCATGGACAGACTATCAGGGTTTGAGTGCCCTTTTCTGGTTCTGATTGTTACTGTTAGTATTTTGTCTTATTCAAGTCTTTCAGTTCCCAGCAACACCCCCTCCCTCTTTCTCCCCTTTAAGCCTTTTCTGCTTGGTCCAGAACTACTGAGATGGTCTTCAGATATTAGTCCACCATCTTCCCAGGCTGCCAACTTCCTGCATAAAGCAACTTTCCTTGCCACCCAACAGGAGGCTGTACCCCCCAGTCCCTCATGGTTTCTAAACCCCTCAGATCTCCCAGAACAGTGAGCTGGGGCCCACCCAACCATTTCCTGGGCTAATGTCTGTGAAAACTGGGATATAGGTTCCCTATGTTTCTAGAAGTTATATATTGTGTTCATAAATTGCCCAATCTAAAGAATGCTAATTGTTTGCTTTTGGTTGTCACTAAAATAAAGGTTTCTGAATGTTATGAATTCTAATTAAGGTGGAATGAAACTATATGTTTGAAATAAAAGGTATAAGGTATGGAGATACATTTTTTTAAGGAAACAAAAGGAAAATAGTTTGTTAAGAGGCAAACTAACAGGTACTAGGAAAATTGTGGAAGGTTTATGAAGAAAACTCTTAAGAAAGGAAATTTTATATACAATTAAGCTGAGAATGAATATAATGAAGTAAATAAGTTGAAATATCAAAATCAAGCTAATATAGAATTAGAGTTTGGTTCTTTTGCAGTCTGTCAAAAAGAAAGTTTTCCTGTATTATTGTTCTGCTCCCAATAAGATATTATGAAAAATTTTCTATCTGGACAACAAAAGTTTTATGTTTAATTAAAACAGTTTTCTGTATTGTTTTAATCAGACCCTTAATTAGTTAAAAAATAATCTTCTCAATCTTAAGACTAAAGTTTTGTAACCTGTGTGTTTGATACCTTTTATCGTCATCTTGAGTAAATAAATAATTTAATATGGTTTCATAATGGGAGATGATCTTTTCTGGCAAGTATGTTTGACAACTTTCCCATGACTTAAATTTTAAAAGGAGACTTTTTCTTAATCTGGAAATGGCTTTGGGTTGTTCCAATGGGCCCCTGGAACACCTGAAGATTTGTTTTCTCTCCTTATAAAAGAGAATTTTTAAACTAATTAGGCCTATCTGATATGCTTAAATTATATGGCAAGTCTTGTCAACTAAGGAAATAATTGTGCTGTATTTGTATGTATATACTTATTATTAAATGGATATTCTAGAGATTATATAAAAACCTCCAAGAGTCTACAAAATCCTGTTACAATACTCATTTGTAATTCTTATTATCTTTACAGAAAAACAAAATTCTTTGTTAACTGCATTATAATTATATCTATAACCATGTCATTTAAAGTTTTGTCATTTATAAATAGTCATTGTTTTATTCTGATGTTTTTGTAAGTTTGTTTCATCTCCAGAAAGATCCTTGAAAAGGACTCTAACTTAATTCTAAAATAGAGTTTTCTGAGAATAAACTTTCAGATCATACCTTTAAAAAAGATTAAGGTTTGTAAAGCTCTAAGGAATAACTAAATTCATGAAATGCTGGCAAAGGATCAAGATAGACAGGCATTAATTATATGGGACTGAATGAACTGAGGATAATTATTATTTTTAGAAATTTTTGCTTGAAGCATTGATTATCTTTTTAAATATTTTTGTTTTCCAGATATAAAAAGAAAAACTTTTTTCTTAGAGAAGTTTGGTAAATTATACATTTGTAAGCAATGTTGAAACATTTACATTTTTCTCTCTTCCTAATCTCTCTGGAAATTT
Organism: Mormoops blainvillei; assembly: GCA_004026545.1. Classification (NCBI taxonomy): domain Eukaryota; kingdom Metazoa; phylum Chordata; class Mammalia; order Chiroptera; family Mormoopidae; genus Mormoops; species Mormoops blainvillei. The sequence goes on along the minus strand of PVJD01006125.1, from coordinate 56,415 downwards.
GGAGTCTCTGAATGAGTATTATTTTTATGGCAATATGGTTGTTATAAATTCAATAGGAATCTGTTCTCTTTACAATAGGACACAGTTGAAAACTCTTGATGAGGCTCTGACTGGAATGTCATGTTTGAAAAAGACACGTATAGACTCTGAATGTCATCAGAAAGTTCTAACAAATTAAGACTGATTTTGGAGGCTAATAGAAGACCCTTGGAAAACAGCCTGATATCTTGCTTTAGTGGTTCATAGTAGTCTTTCCAGGTCAAGAAAGAATCTCAAGGTATTTTGGGGAACCTCAAGAACCTGAGTAATTCACACAAATCAGTAGGTATTTCAGGCAAATGCTGATGGCAAATATGTGGCTTGGCTTCTTACACCCGAGAGGCTAATTAAGGCTCAACCTGGAGATTCCTTATCAGACCATAAAAGTTTATATGATCAATTGCTGTTCTTGTTGTACTTATGCAAATAACAGGCCAAATTTAGTTAAACTAGACTTATATAATCAATTAGTCTTGACTATCTTTGATAAAAGAGGGTGATTTTAGAGAGAAAAGTTGTTTCAATAAAAAGTATGATGCATAAATGTCGATATTAGATTCTAGTCTGATTCATTATCTTTGTTTTATTTTATTTTTTTTACCTGTGGATGATACTGAATCCTGAATTTTTCTAATAAAAGTATTCGGCTGCAGTCCTCTAAACTAGTTTTTTTCTTTAATTTTTCTGCTTTTACCTTGGAATTATTGAATACTTAAACTATTTTTTTTTTCCTGAGCCTTGCAATTACAGACTACAGTTAGAAGACATAATGGAAATTTCAAAAAAAAAAAATCACAACAGGCTACCTGGTTAAAAGGAGTATACCCTGGAAATCCAAATCAATCTGGGAAACCACAGAAGGTTACCTACACTCACTTACCTGGTTCCATTCCTTCTGGGTCTCCTCATAGCCCTTCTACTCCTACTGTTATTTAGTCCTTGTTTCTTTAATCTTCTCCTAAAGTTTGTCTCTCCCAGATAACAACAGTGTCAAGTTAATAGTCATTCAAGGCTTCCAGCCAATTCCAGACAAAGAAGACCCAGGTTCTTACTGCTTTGTAGATCAGACCAGGAGAGAACTCACTCCTCCCAAATTTAAGGACAATGTTCTTGTTCAGCAGAAAGTAGCTACAGAAAAAGAGACCTCCAACACTAATCCCTTAAGAGTAAGGGAGATAAAATCTCTCATGGGGCAATGAGACAGCATAGGAATCTTGGCTCAGCGTGGATCCTAAGGACACCAAATAAAACAAAATCCACAGAGCTGGCACTCCCCTGCCACCCCTTGCCTGATCCCAAGAACACCAGGTGGCCAGAAAAAAACACTGATGAGCCAACCACAAAAATGCCACTAACACTCCACTCCCTGCTTAAAAAATTGCAGCCTTTATTTTTATTCTAACCACTTGTATTTCCTACTCTGACATGTAAAATTACACAAGCCTGCTGTTTTCAAAATGCCCACCTTTTCAGGCAATCCCACTTTGTCCCCAACTCATAAAAACAGCCAAGCTGAACCTATCCCTGAGCCAGTTCAGAGGACCTTCCTTTCTTCTGTGTTGCCTCCCTTGTGCTCAAGCATAAGCCTAATAAAATTTATCTGGAAATTTCTTAGGGCTTTCTCTCAATTTCTATCTTAGAACCTAGGAACCCTAATGTTGGTAACAATAAGTTTATAAGTTTTGAAATTTCCTAGTATTACATGAACTGCTTCATGATAATGAAATCTGACCACAAAATATGACAATTTTACTTCCTTGTAATCATATTTCAGATCTGAATGTTATGTAGAAATGACAACTGAATTGATGCTCTGATATTTTCTGGAGTGGTACAGACCTATTGATACTTTGAAAGATGGATAGCTGAACATGGCTAGGAATATCTGGGTCAGAAAAATGTCAAATCTGCTTAGGGTTGAAACTTCATTAAAACACTGTACTCTCTATTATCGTGTAGCTAAAACACAGCACACATCGTGTAAGTATCCAGACCTTACTTATGGAAATAGTTACTTCTCAGTCTTAATAATTATTACAAATAAATAATTGAACTCCTGCTTTGTAGGAGGAAAAAGCACATTAAATTAAGTTCCATGGCTGCCCAATATTTTCAAACTAATTAGCAACCATACAAAATTCAAACCTATTTCTTTCTACTCTATCCCTCAATAAAAAATAAAAAAAGAGAAAAACTAAAACAAGCCAACAACTAACATTCATGTAAGAAGCACATTTGAGAGACTATATGAATTTTCCCTTTTGATTGGTTGAAAAATGGTCTACTATCAGCAATTAAAAATGATTCTACCCAAATAGTAGAGATAACATAAACTAGGAATTTGGAGACCTGGATCTTCCTCTAATTAGCTGTCTGTACTTTGGTGAGTTGTTTAGACGCTCTGACTTCCATTTCTCTCAGCTCTACAGTAGGATTAACACTGTGTGCTCTCTGCAAACCTCTTAAGGTTGCTGCCAATAACAAAGCAATAGTATTTATAAACTAACCAATGTTCTACAAGTACAGGACATTACAAGCATTGAATAACTAAGCTCAATGTCAAAGTTTTGTTCTCAGAGTATCATATTTCTTTAAGTGGAACTATATTAAGTAGAACTATAGGACCACTGTCAAATAGCCAATTTTTCTTCTCAATCTTTTTTAAACGTAAGACTGAGGACTAAGAAAATAGAAATTGATAAACATTTTGGATTTTTATTTGCAGGTTCACACTGACAATCACAGTTTCTGGGACTGAGTAAATACTACTTGCACCTGTCTAGTAGTACTGTCAATCAAAATGGCAATATCCAAACTTTGTTAATATCATCATCAACAGACTTTTTCTTACACTGACCCTAATGCAATTTACTGGTGCTTTAGAAAGAGTTACATAATGGTCATTTTCTTTTCATGATAATGTTTCTGTTTAGTCCTTTCTAATTCTTTGAGGCAAAATAAAGTCCTAAGAAAACCTAATTTGGGGAGACTATGAGAAAGCAACCTAGGTAACTGAGGAGGTTAGATGTTATAGGACACCCCTTACTTTGTAAAATATCAGGAGTTCAAACAAATATGTGAATTTCTTTTTTAAAATCTATTTAAAACTGACAGTAAATTTTGAAAAAGGCAAAATAGAAATAGTCACTGGGCAAGAAAAAAAAGTATCAGAAAGAACAAAAAAATTAAACAAGGATGTGTATGAGTAAAGAAAGCAGAGAAGCATCTCACATAAAGTAAAAAGAGAAAGGAAATAGCATTGACCCACTAGTGGACAAAATGGCTCAAGCATATACTTGAAGATATTATCAATTTATAAAAAGTGACACTGAAACAAAAGCACTAAAATATAAAGCATCAGTAGATATCTTAATAATGTCTGTGTGTCAGAAAATGTAAACCCATAAAACTACAGGTAACAAAGAAATTTCTGAAGGTTATATGCAAAGATGGGATTAATTATTCTAGAAGCTGATTAAAAAGTAAATCCAAACATTTTGTTGTCTACATAGTTAATCTTCCCCAGAAAATGTAAAGGTCAAAATCTCTATATGTCATACTAAGCCAATACTTTAAATTTCCATTTTCAATACACTTAGAGAATTATAAAAATTCCAAATTTCTCTCTCTCTCTCTCTCTCTATATATATATATATATATTTACTTTGCAATCAAAAGATCCATTGCCATGTTGTTTGTGGCAGACTTTTGCATTTGAATAGTCAGGTTGAAAAGTGTCTTTTAGGGAAGCATCTTGTCTAATATTTAACACTTTAGAGTGGATACGGCATGTCTCTATCACCTAAACAGAAATCTCTTCTGCTAAGAGGATTTGGTTCCACAAGTGATTGCCTATTATTATTCCTGTAATGCTTCAGCTGAGAGAGAGGCTGACTTGGATTCAAAACCTGGGTCTGCACTCCAGCCCTGCCCTACAATGCTGAGTGTCCTCAGGCAATTCATTGCTTAACTCATAGGGTTGATGAGAAACTCAAATAAAACAATATCTGTGTATCTATGTACTGTGAAACACTAATAATTAAACACATATAGAGTTTCAAATTAAGTATTTGCTTTGATTTTACAGGATGATTTAGATGAAAAACAGTAAAATGTGAGCACTTTTGTACAATAGAGCTGATGTTAATTAGTCTTAATCAATTTTATGTTTGGGAGGTATTCATTTAATTTTGAAACCTGTCCCACAATATAACATGTCCCCAAGTTGTCTTAACCCTGGAATTATTGCCCTGTGCAAGACAGTGTCAAGACATTGTACCAAAACCCACCTTTTCAGATCCCATTCCACTAGTTCTCCATATATCTACCCTTACTCAGGCAAGACTCTTTGCCTGTCACCTCATACCATTTGACTTCCTGCTTCTATGTTTTTAGATGCTGTTTACTTCACATGTCATTCTCCTTTCTCTACAGCAATGCATTACTCTTGCCCCTGTAAAGATCTACTTCTTCTGGAAAATCTTCCATGATTGACTCCCACTCTTTTTTGCTAATTTCTGTTTCCAACCCCACATTTAGAAGTGGGTCATGCAAGATTCCATCTCTCTGTAGATGTTGATAGTGTCTTAGGACATTACCTGAAACTAAGACTGCTTCTACATAATGACAGTGGATCTATTAAATAATTTCACTCAGTTCGTGGCAGCTTTTAAAAAAATACAAAATGGTCCATCCAGTTCCCATTTATGAAGAGAAATTTCCATGAATCAAATTAGAAGTGATGATCCCATTTCCCCTCAGACTCCAACTTAATGTGCGTGTGTGGGGAGGGTGGGGGGAGAGAGATGCTTAACTCATTAATGGCTTAATCAGTAAGGCATAAAGGAAATTCATTAGATAGGAAATTGTAGTCTGTGCTGTGGCTAATTTTCTGTGAATCTTTAAGCAACCCACTGTGGTTTGAGTCTCTCCTGTAAAATGAGCACATAATACTAGTTGATCCATAAGGTCCCTTCAAGTATATATGACCTATAGGCATGGAGAAATCTATAATACATCCATGCCATATCATAACTAAAAAATACCTCGCCATTTTCTTCCATACCATTTACCAAAAAATTGAGAGTTAAAATTGCTATACTTTATAGAGATGTTATTGCATGAGATAGAAAAAAAAGTGAAAATAAAAAAGAATGGAAAATGTATTTTCTCTCCTGGCTTTTTTACAGTGAGGGGTATATCATGGACTGGTATGATTAAGTCCAAATGTTGCAGCTTGTTCCCTTGTCTGGTGCCACTTCAGGCCTTGCAAAGGAGTGATTAACTTCCTGACCTGTATCTGCCTACTTCTCTACAGCAGTGTGAGTCCAGAGTCTCTTGATCTGTATATTCACTTATTTTAAAAACTCTCCTAATCTGCCAGGTGCTTTATTGGCTCACTCTGACTTCTGGAGCTTTGCCATGGAGCAGGAAACTACACAGGTGTCCTCCATGTATCAGCCTCTAAAGTCTACCTGTGGCTACTGTTGCTGCTGCTTTGGGCAGCCTGACCTAAGGTTCTGGATCAGTAGGCACAAACAAGAGAATTTTAAGTATCAAATCAAATTTAATAGACTCTGACATACTTGTGGGCAGCTGATGGATAACCTAGTTTGATAGACTTTCTAAGGCATTAGGGAGAGCTGATTATGCTACATATTACATGGAATTAATGCTTTGTAAATGTTTATTGAATTACTAAACCAGACTGAGTAATATTTTACAGAAAGTTCTCCATGGTGAGTCAAAACCAGGAAGATAAAGTTTAATGGAAATAAGCATCAAGTCTTATACTTAGGTTTATGTTAATAATAAAAAGACCTAATGTTTGTATGGATTTTCACAGATTACAAATCCTTTACACATACTGTTACATTCAGACCTACCAAAAATGCCACTTTCCTATGTTATCGCCTTTTTTAATAAATAAATAAACGGCGACACAGATAGTATAAGCATCTTGCCCAAAGTCACACATTTAGTAAATTGTTGACTGAACTCAAGATTAGGTCTTCTGATTTTAAGTCCTATGCTTCTCCTAAAATATATTAAGGTGCTGCATGAATCTAACAGACTATGTCTGTTTGGAGAGAGGAAGACATCTTCAAAAATGTCTCTGGAGAGCCTCAGTCTTTTTTTTAAAGATTTTTATTTATTTATTTTTAGGGAGAGGGGAAGGGAGGGAGAAAGAAAAGGAGATAAACATCATTGTGTGGCTGTCTCTCGTGCACCCACTACTGATGACCTGGTCTGTAACCCAGGCATGTACCCGATAGAATGGAACCAGTAAGCCTTTGGTTCACAGGCCAGTACTCAATCCACTGAGCCATACCATCCAGGGCTGGAGAGCATCAATCTTAACTTGCCTTCATGACACCACATCATGTGGAACAAGACTAACAGTCTTATTGAATTGTGTACTGGTCGGGCCATAACTGGAGCATATATTTTATTCTGAGTTCTGTATTTGGGATTTATGAAGAGTTAAAAAAAAAGGAGAGTTGCCAGGAATTTTTTTCTGGTAGTTCAAGTTCTGAAAACCACGCCCTAGAAGGAGCAATGGAAGGAATTTGGGATTTTCAGAATGATAAAAAAAATATTGGTGGTGGTGGTAGAGGGTAGGGTGATATGTTCAGGAAAAGCATTTTCATTGTCTCCAAAGCTCTGAACAGCTGTTACATTAGAAGGATTAGATATGTAGATCCAGAGGCCAGAAAAGAACTAAAGAAGAGAAATTATTAAGGTCAATTTTTAGTTAATTAAGGAAAACTTCAAAAAATCAAAGTTGCTCTAGAATTTGGTGCAGTTATTGTGAGGTATAACTTGTAAAATATCAAGCAAAGATGGGTAGACCATTTGGTGTGGATGCTGTAATTATGGTTTTGGCACTTGGTAAGGTCAGAATAAATGGACTTTAAGGGCTTTTCTCAGGGCCTCTAACAGTCTATGGTTTAATCTTGCCCTAAAATTATTAAGTCTGTACTCTGTATCTATGAATCTGTTTCTATTTTGCTTGTAAGTTTATTTTGTTTATTAAATTTCACATATAAGTGAAATCATATGGTATTTGTTGTTCTCTGGTTTATTTCACTTAGCATAATCTTTTTTACTTTTTAAAATATTTTATTTATTTTATTTTTAGACAGAGAGGAAGGGAGAAAGAAAGAGAGGGAGAGAACATCAGTGTGTGGTTGCCTCTCATGTGCAACGAGACCTGGTCCACAACCCAGGCATGTACCCTGACTGGGAAATCAAACCGGTGACACTTTGGTTCACAGGTCAACGCTCAGTCCACTGAGCTACACCAGCCTGGGCTAGCATAACACTCTTAAGGTTCTTCCATGCTATTGCAAAGGGTAAGATTTCTTTTTCTTTTATAGTTGCGTAATATTCCATTGTGTAAATGTACCACAGCTTTTTTATCCACTCATCTATTGATGGGCACTTGGGTTGCCAGTCTGTCAGACAGAGGGGTAGGGGGACTGGGTGAAAAAGGTGAAAGGATTAAGAAAAAGAACCTCATAGGCACAGACAATAATATGGCGATTACCAGAAGGAAAGGATGGGGCACGGGGGATGAAGAGAGATAGGAGAGGGTAATGGGGGAATAAATGGTGATGGAAGGAGACTTGACTTGGGGTGATGAACAGTACAATATACAGATGATATATTATAGATTTGTACCCCTGAAACATATATAATTGTATTAACTAATGTTACCCCAATAAATTCAATAAAAAATAAAAACTAAGTAAAATTATTAACTTGAACAGAGGGCAAAAAAGCCTGTTTTCATAATCAATGTTTCTAGTGATACCTATGTTCCATTGTCAGTGTTTATAATCCAAAACTTAGTAGCTTAAATATGTATCTTTTAAGTCAGAGCTATGGGAAGGCCTCTACACTGTCTAGCGCTCAGCTGGGAAGACTCCATGGCTTGGAGGAGTAAAGCAGGGAGTGTGATGACTGGAGGTTGTCACCTCCAAAGCTGTGTTGTCCAATGCAGTAGACACTAACCGCATATGACAAGTACGTGAAATATATATAGTCAGAACTGAGATGTGCTCTAAGTGAAACAGATACACACACAATTTCAAAGACTTAGTATGTAAATAAAACTATCAATAATTTGTATATAGATTATATAATTAAACAATACTTATATATATTGAGTGAAATAAAATATATTAATATTAATTTCATTTGTATCTTTTTAAATTTTTAACTGTGGCTAATAGAAAATTTAAAATTATATATGTAGTTCATATTATAATCTTATTGGACATCATTGATATCAAGATATTCTTCGTGTATATGATGGCTGATGTTGGCTGTTGACTGGTATCACAGCTAGGAAACTGACTAAACCACCTACATGTACCCTTTTCATGTCAGTAGGGCTTGCAGTCTCACTATAGTTGAAATTTTTGTATAACTGACAGCTTCAAAAGCAAGCTTTCCAGTATGCAAGGTGAAAGCTTTGCATTGACTTTTTTGACTTAGCATTGGAAGTCATATGCATCACTTTGTTGCATTCTCTTAGTTACCAGAAAATCATAAACCAGCACAAATTCAAGAGAAGGGCACACTGTAGTAAAGCATGTGGGATGGGGGCTACTGTTTCAGCCTTCTTGAAAAATACAATCTTCTATGTCTTGTTACCAGCATATGCCAACAGAGTTGTGAAATCTCCTTCTTCGTATTTAAAGAGCCATTGCTGAAGTTTAGCTAAAATCATAGATATGAGATAGATTAGAGCTCTTCTAAAGAGACTTTTAAATCTTGAAATCCAGCAAATATCTTATGCTTAGGAATTATATTAATAGCCATTAAGGGGGAATGTAATTTAAAATGCAAGCTGTTGTTTAAGTGTTTAAAATGTTGTCCATATGCTAAGAAATCAGTTATAAATCCAGTCTGATGGTCACAGAGTTAAATTACACAATGCAGAATACTTCCAGGGTTTTTGTTTTTGTTTATATTTTGTTTGTAGTTAACCAATACAAGGATGACCCTAATTTCTAAGAGATACATATTCAAAATCAACTTGCAAATTTTTTTCCAAATGTACTTATATTTTTCTTTACTTAAGCCCACAGAATATCAATTAATAATTTATACAATGGCAATGTGAAGATGTGATGTGTTGGCTTGAGGATAATAGATACTTTGTAAAAGGCATTAAATTATTTCATAAAATATCATTTGTTTAATAAAATTAACCAATATTTGTTTTTTAAGTATATTCTATTGGTTATACTATTACAGTTGTCCCATTTTTTTTCTCCCCTTTATCAGCCTCTGCCGTGCACCCCCTCTCTCACCAGCATTCCCTCTTAGTTCATGGCCATGGGTTGTACATATAAGTTCTTTGGCTTCTCCATTTCCTATACTATTCTTAAACTTCCCCTGTCTATTTTGTGCCTAACATTTACGCTTCTCATTCCCTGTACCTTTCCCCCATTCTCCCCCCCGCCCCCATAACCCTCCATGTGATCTTCATTTCTGTGATTCTGTTCCTGTTCCAGTTGTTTGTTTAGTTTGTTTTCGTTATTTTTTTTAGGTTCAGTTGTTGATAGTTGGGAGTTTGTTGTCATTTTACTGTTCATATTTTTGATCATCTTCTTTTTCTTAGATTAGCCCCTTTAACATTTCATTTAATACGGGCTTGGTGATGATGAACTCCTTTAACTACTTTATCTGGGAAGCACTTTATCTGCCCTTCCATTCTAAATGATAGTTTTTCTGGATAGAGTAATCTTGGATGTAGGCCCTTGCCTTTCATGACTTTGAATACTTCTTTTCAGTCCCTTCTTGCCTGGAAGGTTTCTTTTGAGAAATCAGCTGATAGTCATATGGGTACTCTTTTGTAGGTAACTGTCTCCTTTTCTCTCGCTGCTTTTAAGATTCTCTCATCTTTAATCTTCGGTAATGTAATGATGATGTGCCTTGGTGTGTTCCTCCTTGGGTCCAATTTCTTTGGGACTCTCTGAGCTTCCTGGACTTCCTGGAAGTCTATTTCCTTTGCCAGATTGGGGAAGTTCTCCTTCGTTATTTTTTCAACTAAGTTTTCAATGTCTTGCTCTTCCTCTTCTCCTTTTGGCACCCTGATGATCCAGATGCTGGAACGTTTAAAGTTGTCCCAGAAGGTTCTAAGCCTCTTCTCATTTTTCAAAATTCTTGTTTTTTCATGCTGTTCTGGTTGAATGTTTATTTCTTCTTTCTGCTCCAAATCGTTGATTTGAGTCCCAGTTTCCTTCCCTTCACTATTGGTTTCCTGTATATTTTCCTTTATTTCACTTTGTATAGCCCTCACTTCTCCCTCTATTTTGCATCGGTACTCAATCATTTCTGTGAGCATCCTGATTACCAATGTTTTGAACTCTGCATCTGATAGGCTGGCTATCTCCCTATCGCTTAGTTCTTTTTTCTGGAATTTTTATCTGTTCTTTCATTTTGGTCATATTTCTTCATCTCAGCATACCTGTGACATTGTAAGGGGAGGAGCCTTAGGCATTCACAACTCACTTTGCTGCATTGTGGTGCTGTCTGTAGGGAAGGGGTCAGAGAGGGAACAATGTCCTTTCTTGGTTCTCACCCCACATCCAGTCACTTCCCCTGCTACCTATAAGTGAATTGGGCCCTTCTGGTGCTAATTCCTGGGTGGCTGGGCTTGTGTACATTCTAGGACCCCATGGGTCTCTTCAGTGAACTTTCCTGTGAGGCTGGGAGTTTCTTCTGCTTCCATAACCCACACAGGTTTTTACAGCCAGAGGTTTTGAGGCTTTAGTTTTCCGTGCTGAAACCCTGGGTCCGTGGTCTGTCTCACAACCCAGTTGTTCCTTCTGGGTTATTCACACGTGAATGTGGGCCTGCCCAGTCCACCAGCCGCAGCCTCACCTGCCTGGTCTATCACCTTGCTGGGTATCCTCTCAATCCCAGCTGCCCATCTCTGCACCTTCTACCAGTCTGTATGAATGTTTCTTCTTTAACTCCTTGGTTGTCAGGCTTTCATACAGTTTTATTTTCTGTCAGTTCTGGTTGTTTTTTTGTTTTTAAATTTGTTGTTGTCCTTCTTTTGGTTGTGTGAGGAATCCCCATATTTGTTTTTGAGGGGAGATTGTGGAGTAGTTACACTACACCCAGAACAGAAATGTCATAAAGATTAAATCAACATTTGACTTTAGTCAAACAAGTGTAATTGGCTCAGAGGGCTTCTAGTAAATATGGAGTACTGAAATCAATGACTTGATTTTTTTGGTGTGTTTTTTCTTAAGTATTAATAGGGAATTGTTAATGTAAAAGTAGTTTAAGTGTTCAGTTAAATGGTCATTGTGTCTTTTACACTTCCTCTTTAGAGTTTCAGTTGTTCAGAGGATTTGTACTTTGATATTAACTTATTACTACAAATTACTATTTTCATTTATAATTGATTCAATCATTTAGTGATCACTGAATGATTAACAATTTAATTTTAATTTGCATTTAATATTAAGTAATCCTCAAACTATCAGTATATGACTCCATTATGTTACCCTGAGTCATAAGTGGAAAGCACCTTTTGATATGCCTCATCAATAGATGGTTTGATGAGCAGTTAATTGAACTGGACAGTGGGAGTGGAGAGAATGCAAAACAAATAAGAACAATAACATACAAAACTAAAAATAGGAAATTCATAACTATCATCAACTAATCTGAAAAAAAAAACCAAGCAAACAAGCAGAACAGAAACAGAAGCATAGATATGGAGACATTTGGAGGGTTATTAGCAGGGAGGGGGAAGGGAGAGAATGGGGGGAAGGTACAGGGATTAAGAAGCATAATTGGTAGATACAAAATAGACAGGCAGGTGTTAAGAACAGTATAGGAAAAGGAGAAGCCAAAGAACTTACATGCATGACCCATGGACATGGACTAACGGGGGACTATTGAAGGGAATGAGGGGTACCCAGTAGAGGGGGCAAAGGGGTAAAATTGGGACAACTGTAATAGCATAATCAATAAAATATATTTTAAAAAACAGCAACAAACAACAAAAAGAAACAAATAAGCCTACATTATGTGCAAAAGTCATCAGAATTCTGTACTACTTTTTAACTCTGGCTGGCATTTTATTCCTCTTCAAGTAACAACCATGAACATAGTGAAAGATTTCCCTTTTCCACCAGAATGGTAGCCAGATTCACACATGTAAAATCAGACAAATAGGGGCTGTATTTTATACACACAGAGAAAACTTCAGCTCTCCCCCTAACATTTGCTTTCCAAATAATGAAAGCTCTTGAGCTAAATCATGAAACTAAAAATAGATTTTAGTACCTTTTGAAAGAATTTTTACCTAGAAAAGAAGCCTTTTAGCCTGTCAATACTTTTTCGTTACTTTTTAAAATGTAAATAAGAAAGACCAACAGGTAGCATAGGATGTCCTCAATTTAGTCTTACAGAGAGAGATTATTACCCATTGAATTGAAGAGAATGCCACATCAAATAAATTAAAACCAGAAAAAGAAAGCCTTTCAGGTCTTAACTTATTTAAATTAAGCAATAAATCTCATATATAAGATACTATTAAAGTAAAGGTTAATAGAATGGGCTTTGGATCATACACACATCTATATGTTTCCTCATCTATATGTTCCTCATCTATAAAATGAGTTTAAAAATAACTAAGAATTTTAGGGAAGATTAAATAGGAAAACATAAGTCAATGGCTTAACAGAACACATAGTGACCCCTCACTATTATTATTAGAATATAGTAGGATATCAAAAAATTGGGTATAGAAGGAGCGTACCTCAACATAATAAAAAACCATTTATGACAAACCCACAGCTAACCTCATACTCAATAGTGAAAAACTGAAAGCTTTTCCTTTAAGATTAGGAATACTATAAGGATGTCCACACTAACAACTTTTATTCAACATATTACTGGAACTCCTGGCCAGAGAAATTGGCAATAAAAATATACAAAAGTCACCCAAATTAAAATGGAAGAAGAAAAACTATAGCCATTTGGAAATGACATATTATATATAGAAAACCCTAAAGACTCCACCAAAAAATGTTAGACCTAATAAACAAACTTACTAAGTTTCAAGATATAAAATCAATACGCAAAAACCTGTTGCATTTCTGTACACTAATAAGTACTTAACAGAAAGAGAAATTAAGAAAACAATCCCATATCCAATTGTTTCAAAAATAATAAAATAGCTAGGATAAATTTAACCAAGGAGGTAAAAAAATCTTACACTGAAACTAAGACACTGATGAAAAAAATGAAGACACAAATAAATGTAAAGATATTCTATGTTCATGGATTGAAAGAATTAATATTAATTAAAATGTCCATACTACCCAAAGCAACCTACAGGTTCAATGTGTGCCCTATTAAAATTTCAGTGGTATTTTTCACAGACATAGAAAAAGTAATCCTAAAATTTAGATGGAACCACAAAAGACCCCAAATAGTCAAAGAAATCTTGAGAAAGAACAAAGGTGGAAACATTCCACTCTTCATATACTTTTTCAAAGTATATTACAAAGCCATACTAATCATAAACATATTGCATTTGCATAAAAAGATACATAAATCAATGGAATAGAATAGAGAGCCCAGAAATAAACCTATGCATATATGGTTAAGTAATTTATGACAAAGAAGCCAAGAATATACAATGAGGAAAGGATAATTTCTTCAATAAATGGTGTTGGGAAAACTGGACAGCCACATGCAAAACAATGAAACTGTACCTCTATCTTATTATACTACAGAGGTGGGCAGATGTAGATTTACAGTTGTGAGTACACAAAACCCAGAATTTATTCTTGTAATATTTATTACTGTATTATTTTCCATACAAACAAATGTAACCTACTTTGCCTACCCCTATATACAAAAGTCAACTCAAAATGAATTAAAGACTTGGACTTAAGATCTGAAATGATACAAGTCCTAGAAGAAAATATAGAGGATAAGTTCCTTGACATTGGTGTGGGCAATGATTTTATTTTTTAATTTGACACCAAAAGCAAAGGCATCAAAGCAAAAATCAGTAAGTGGGACTAAATCAAACTAAAAAGCATCTGTACAGCAAACAGAGTCATCAACAAAATACAAAGGCAACCTAAGAAATGGGAGAAAATATTTTTGGGTCATATATCTGATAGGGGGTTAGTATCCAAAATATATAAGGAACACATAAAACTCAACAGCAAAACATTAAAAAACCTAACAACCCAATTTAAAAAATGGGCATATGATCTGCATGGACATTTTTCCAAAGAAGATAATACAAGTGCCCAAGAGGTACATGAAAAGGTGCTCAACATCACTAATCATAAGGGAATGCATGTCAATACCACAGTAAGGTGCTACCTCACACCTGTTAGGATGGATATCATCAAAAAGACAAGAAACAAGCATTGGCGAGGATGTAAATAAAAAGGAATCCTTGGGTACTCTTGGAGGGAATGTAAATTTGTACAATCACTAGAGAAAACAGTATGGGGGTTCCTCGAAAAATTAAAAATAGAACTACCATGCATTCCAGGTATTCCACTTCTGGGTATATTTCCAAAAGAAATAAAGCCAAGATATTGAAAAGATATCTGCACTCCCATGTTCACTGTAACATTATTCACAATAGTCAAGATATGTATACACACCTAAATGTTCATCAATAAAAGAATAAAGAATATGTAGGGCAGAATCCAAGATGGCAGCAGAGTAGGTAGAAGTTATTCTCACTTCCACCCAGGACCAAACTGGAACTACAACTAAAATATAGAATAATCAACATTAATAAGCAATTGAAGACTAGCTGAACAAAAATCTTATAACCAAGGATTTATAGAAGAAGCCACATCGAGACTGGTAGAAAGGGTAGAGAGGTAAAAAGGGATGGCCCTGTACTCATGTGTAGTAGATGAGAATTTGGAGGCATATATCAGCTGCAAACGTTCCCCTTGAGGAGTGTGGGTTCTCAACCCCATTCCAGGCTCCACAGCCCAGAGCACTGGAGCTAAGAAGAGGAGCTCACATAACATATGGCTGAAAATTAGCAGGGATTCTGGTCACCAGAGCTAGACAGGATTGAGCTAGAAACCCAGATGCCATCTTAAAGGTACAACACACAATCTCATTCATAGCCACTCACCCTGGGCTCTGGTGGAAGGAGGGGGGACAGTGGCTCAGAGTGGACTAGAGTCGTGTAAGAGACTAAGCTGTATAGTTCTGGGCAGACAGCTGAAGGGACAACCAGCAGGGTCTTTGTGCTGAGTCCCCCTCCTATACTTCCCCCAGACACCACCTTTCTTGGGTCAAGCACTCCCTTCTATATAGTATCAGCTGAGGGGTATGCAATAGCCCCAAGCTCTTGACTTCCTGTCACCCTGCCTTGCTGAGGTCACACCCACAGAGGAGGCAATGCTTTGGCCCCCGGTGTAGAGGTCTGGGCAGGTTAAGGGGGTGACAGAAGTTGAGTTGTGTGGCTCTGGGGCAGAGGCCATTCCTTCTATTTCCCTGAGCCTGAACAGTGCTGCCCCCCATTGAGAGACCCACTAGCCCCACCCTCCCATCTTCCAATGGACCTGCCATGCTGAGCTAAAGTTCTTGAGGACGTCTGGCCAGAGCTGGAGAGAGACTGAGCTGTGTGGCTCTAGAGAGAGGGCCATTTTTTCCCTCACATGCCCAAAGTGGTACCACCATTCCTGTGCAAAACTTTCCCTTCACACAAACAAATCTTGGTCTGTTTGGACCTGATGAATTATGCTGGCCTCACTCTGATACCTCTCTGAGGCCCCATCCCACCGCAAAGGTGCAAGGGCACCTGGCACATGGCAACTGGCCTTGGTGTACTCTGGGACTTTTGTCGAGTAGCCTCAGATACAGCACTAGCACCAAGTTTGAATCTGTATCAATCTGGTGAACACCACTTGCCCCTACCTGGTGACTCACTGAGAACTTACCTCACACAACTTGCATATTGCCAAAGGCTTTTTCAGTGACTGAGACTAATAGGCAGCTAGCAGGCAGATGCCCATCTCAGGGGACCTTGGGCCTTTTGCTGACTTTCCTTGGGCTCAGTACTGGTGGAAACTGGCCTTGGTTTGGTGCACACCTTGGCTCCTCCCATGCACACCAAAGCCCAAACAGGGAGCCACAAACTGGATTGCTTTGCAGCTTTGAACAGGTAGCCAGGGCCAGTAACAGGCAGCAATGGTGTTCCTTCAAAGAGTCCTCAGACCCAACACAGCTGGTGGCGGGCTTCAGACAACATAAAAGCAGGACCCAATTAGCTCCACAAGCAGCACATTCAAATAAAGATCTTGACAGGTACCACACCCTGCTGGGGCAAATTCGCATTCATGTGATTAGCACCTGCACAGCAGTTCATACACTGGGGTTGGGGTCCATTCTCACATTCAGCCAGCCTGAGGGCCAACCTCATGCATGGTGGGGCCAATAGCAATCAAAGATTCAACTACAACAGGAGAACTCATATAGCTCTCACAGACGACATTCCTGGGGTACCCTGTTTGGGTGATAACAGAGACTGTGTTACTAAGCCCCACAGGACACCTACTACATAAGGCCACCATACCAAGACTGGGAAACATAACAAATATACCCAATACACAGAAACAAACACCACAGAGAAGCAGGCAAAATAAGGAGACAAACATGCCCTGATTGAAAGAGGAGGAGAAAACCCCAGAAACAGAACAAATAAAAGGGAGGCAAGCAATCTACCAGATACAGGGTTCAAAATAGTTATAAGTATGCTCAGGGAACTTCAAGAAAAGAATGGATGAACTCTGTGAGAACTTAAAGATATAGTAAGCATAAAAGAATACATAGAAGCTATAAAAAGAGAACTAATCGGAAATGAGGAATACAGTATCTGAAATGAAGACTACACTACAAGGAATCAACAGTAGCTTAGATGAAGCAGAGGATCAAATCAGTGATTTAAAACATAATGTAGCAAAAAACACCCAATCAGAGAAGAAAAAAGAAAAAAGAATTTAAAAAACGAGGATAGTCTAAGGGACTTTGGGGACAACATGAAGCGTAATAACATCCACATTATAGGGGAAGCCTCTTGTAGTTCAGGCTTCCCTGCTGAGTGAGTATTCTAGGAACCCATCTGTTATCAGTGTACCAGCTGGCATTGTTGTGACAGACTGTGTTCAGCTTCAGTGAATTTCTTTTTTCGAAGACTCTTTCAACACATTTGCCCATTGCGTGATGGGATATTTACATGAACAACATGTGGCAGTAAAATTTTGTTTCCTTTTGGGGAAAAATGCAGTAGAAATGGTTGTTATGCTATAGACAGTTTACAAAGAAGCTGCTCGAAGTAAAACACAAGTTTACAAATGGTTTTCTCATTTTAAATGAGGTGATATGTCAACCGATGATCAGTCTCATTCTGGGCATCCTTTGCCCAGCTGAACTAAAGAAAATGTGGTAAGAATTTGTCGAGCCATCTTGGAAGACCGCCATCTGACTACTGATGAGCTTGTGGAGTTGACTGGGGCATTGTGAAGTTCCTGTCAGTGAATTTTATCAGAAGATTAGGGCATGAAACGAGTTTCGGGAAAATTCGTGCCTTGCTTGCTCACATCTGAACAGAGAGACAATCACTTGGCTATGCGCCATGCTTTGAAGGAGCAGTTGGAGGCTGTCCCTGATTTTTTCCCAAAGTCATAACCAGAGATGAATCTTGGTGCTACAATTATGACTCCTAAATGAAACATCAGTCTAGCCAATGGAAAACAGTTACTTCCCAATGACCCAAAAAAGCACAAGTGAAGTCAAAAATGAAACTGATGCTCATCTGTTTCTTTGATGTGACAGGGATTGTGCACTCAGAATTTGTTCTTCCAGGTCAAATCATCAACCAAATTTTTTATCTGGAAGTTGAGAAGGTAGTATCAGGATTTTCAGAAGAAGCATCCTGACAGGTCACTGGTTCTTTCAACATGATGATGCACCCACACTACGCTGAGTGTTCAGTAGTTTTTGACCAAAAAAACAGCATTACCCCCATGTTCCACACTCTCGTTCACCTGATCTTGCCCCAAGTGACTTTTTTTTTTGTTTCCCTGGATGAAAAAAATCCTCAAAGGGAAACATTTTGCCAATAGGGAAAAGGTAAAACAAATAATGACAGAAGCACTAAAAGGCATCAAAATCAACAAGTTCAAAAATTGTTTTGAGCAGTGGAAAAAACAATCTTGACAGGCCTATTGCATTAAATGGAGAGTACTTTGAAGGTGACTAAAGTTTATACATGTAAGAATAAATACACAATTTTTTATAAATAAGTTCTGGTTTTTTTGGGGGGGGCTCCTTTTTGAAGAAAAAATGAGAGTGTATTTGAAGAAATAATGACTGAAAACTTCTGTACATGATGAAGGAAAAAAACACAGTTCAGGAAAGCACAGAGACTACCAAACAGGAGAGCTCAAAGATACATACATCATTCATACGTACATTTAATTATGATTCACATCATAATTAAAAGGCAAAAGTTAAAGACAAAGGGAGAATCTTAAAAGTAAAAAGAGACAGTAACCTACAAAGCAGCTCCCATAAGACTCTCAGCTGATTTCTCAGCAGAAACATTTCAGGCAAGAATGGACTGGCACAAAATGTCAAGTGGTAAAAATCAAGAACCTACAACCAAGACTACTCTAAACAGCAAGGCCACCTTTAAAACTGAAAGATAAATAAAGAGCTTCACACATAAGAAAAGCTAAAGCAGTTCATTACCACCAAACTAGTATTCCAAGAAATATTAAAGGAATTTCTTTAAGAACAAGAAAGAAAAAAAAATAGACATATAGTTATAAAGAACAAAATGGCAATAAATATGTCCCTATCAATAATCACTTTAAATATGACTGGCTTAAATGGTCCAATAAAAAAATATAGAATATAGAATGGCTGAATGGATTAAAAAAGAAAAAAAAACAAGACCCATATATATGCTGTGTACAAGAGACCCACACCTCACCATGAAAGACACACAAACTGAAAGCAGAGCTATGGAAAAAAATTTTATGTAATGGGAATGAATAAAAAATTTGGACAGCAATACACATATCTGACAAAATAAACTTTGAAACGAAGGCTATAATTAGAGACAAAAAAGGGCACTACATAATGATAAAGAGATCACTCTAACAAGAAGATATAACCCTTGTAAACATTTACGCACTCAACATAGGAACACCAAAATACAGGGTCAGGTAGAAGTAACGCCTGTTTGAGGGTGATTAGTAGGGTAACAATATGGGTGTAATAATTCATAGTTTTAATTTGAACGTTTCACCTAAAGTGGCATATGGTATGCTTGAGTGGGATATTGTTACGTTACAGAATTACATGCTTATGATTTTGTAATAAAAGGTTTTGTAATAAAAATGGATGTTATTTATGCCAGAACCTGTAAATAGATCAATTGTGAAGGACATAAAGGAAGAGACTGACAGCAATACAGTCATAGTAGGGAATTTTAACATCACATTGACATCAATGGATATGTCTTCCAGACAGAAAATCAACAAGAAAATAGCAGGCTTAAGTGACACATTAAACCAAATAGATTTAATTAATATTTTAAGAGCATTTTATCCCAAAATAGCAGGGAAAAATACATTTTTTTCAAGTGCACATGGAACATTTTCTAGGATAGACCACATGTTAGAACACAAAACAAGTCTCAATCAATTTAAGATTCAAATCGTATCAAGCTTCTTCTCTGACCACAATGGAATGAAACTAGAAATCAATTACATGAAAAAAACCTGGTAAACACACAAACATATGGAGGTTAAATAACATGTTACTAAACATTGAATGGGTTAACAATGAGCTCAAGGAAGAAATCAAAAGATACCTTGAGACAAATGAGAATGAAAACACAGCAACCCCAAATCTATGGGATAGTAAAAGCAGTCCTAACGGAGAAATGCATAGGATTACAGGCCTATCTCAAGAAACAAGAACACTTTGAAATAAACAATCTAACCTCACACCTAACAGTACTAGAAAAAGCAATAAACAAAGCCCAAAGCCAATAGAAGGAAGGAAATAATAAAGATCAGAGTGGAAATAAATAAAATACAGTCTATAAAAACAACACAAACAATCAACGGAACCAAGATCTGGGGTTCTTTGAAAAGATAAACCACATTGGTAAAACTTTAACCAGAGTCACTAAAAAGACAGAGAGACATAGGGAGGGCCTAAATAAATAAAATCAGAAATAAAAGAGCAGTAACAACAGACACCACAGAAATACAAAGGATTATTAAAAAGTTACAAACAACTATATGCCAATAAGTTGGAAAATCTGGAAGAATGGATAAATTCCTAAAAACATACCATACAAAACTGAATCAAGAAGAAACAGAAAATCTGAATGGACCTTACAACTAATAAAATTGAAGCATTAATTTTTTTAAAGCCCAACAAACAAAAGTCCTGGACTAGATGGCTTCACAGGTGAATTTTACCACACACTCTGAGAATTAACACTTCTCCTTCTCAAACTATTCCAAAAAATTCAAGAGGAGAAAAAACTCCTATGCTCCTTATTATGATTAGTAGGCCAGTATTATCTTAATTCCAAAACTAGATAAAGTCCAAAAAAGAAAATTATAAGCCAATATCCCTGATGAACATAGGTGCTAAAATCCTCGACAATATATTATCAAACTGGATCCAGCAATACATTAAAAAGATCATACACCATGATCAAGTGAGATTTACTTCTGTGATGCAAGGTTGGTAAAATATCTGCAAATTAAAATGATATACCCCATAAACAAAATGAAGAATAAAAATCATATCATTGTATTAATAAACACAAAAAAGTATTTGATAAAATCCAGCACCCATTTGTGATAAAAACTCTCATCAAAGTAGGAATAGAGAGAATATACCTCAACAGAATAAAGGCCATATATGACTAACCCACAGCTAACATCATACTCAGTGGAGAAAAATGAAAAGCTTTCCCCTTAAGGTCAGGAATAAGGCAGTGCAGTCCACTGTCATCACTACTGTTCAACATAGTACAGGAAGTCCTAGCCTCAGCAATCAGAAAAAAAGAAATAAAAGGAATCCAAATTGGAAAGGAAAAAGTAAAACTGTCATTATTTGCAGATGACCTGATATTGTATATAGAGAACCCTAAAGGTTACACCAAAAAACTACTAGAACTGATCAATGAATTCAGTAAAGTGGCAGGATACAAAATAATCAGAAATTGTTTACTTTTTTTATACACCACCAATAAAACTATTAAAAAGGAAAACTAAGAAAATAATCCCATTTATAATTGCATTAAACATATCTAGGAATAAATTTAACTAAGGAGGTAAAAGACCTGTACTTGAAAAATTATAAGAAACTGAAGGAAGAAACAGAAGATACAAATAAATAGAAGCATGTACCATG
This sequence comes from Mormoops blainvillei, assembly GCA_004026545.1. Lineage (NCBI taxonomy): Eukaryota > Metazoa > Chordata > Mammalia > Chiroptera > Mormoopidae > Mormoops > Mormoops blainvillei. The sequence continues at coordinate 34,896 of PVJD01006125.1, read as the reverse complement.
CTCAATGGATAGGAGGAATTAACATCATTAAAATGGTCATACTCCCCAAAGCAACCTGTACATTCAAAGCAATTCTTATCAAAATGCCAATGGCTTATTTGACAGAATTAGAACAAATAATCAAAAATTTCTATGGAACCACAAAAGACCCTGAATAGCCACAGCAATCTTGAGAAAGAAGAACAAAATTGGAGTTGTCTGAGTTCTTCATAAATTTTGATATTAACCACTTATTGGATGTATCATTGACCAGTATGTTCTCCCATTCAATAGGTTTTCTTTTCGTTTTCTTGATGTTTTCCTTTGCTTTGCAAAAACTTCTTAGTTTGATTTAGTCTCATTTGTTTTTTTGTTTGTTTGTTTCCCTTGTCCAAGGAGATATATAATAAAAAAATATTGCTAAGAGAAATGTTGAGATTTTATTTCCGATGGTATGGCTGTGATGGTAGTCCCAGGATTTCCAGAAGCTAAGGCAGGAATGGCAGGGCTGTGCTACATATCTTTGATAACTGAGGGGCAATGATATTGGTAACTTTAAAAGGCAATATAGGTAAACAAAGTGAGATGGCTAACTATATTTACCTTAACTATAGTTTCTCCTAGGGCTACCCTTGGCAGAACAGGGTTAAATTAACAAATTCCTTTGAAGCAGAAACTGTTGTCCTAGTGCTCACGGTGCTGTCGTTGAAGGTATGGTAAGTGGATTAGTAAATGATGAATAAACAGCCCAAAGTCCAGGCTGAACTTATTTGCTCCATAAACCTCGTTTGACTAAATCCAATTATGACCTTTAAAGAGGGTTTGAAGGATGCAGGCACTCCTATGTGTTTTTCTTCTCCTTGCTGATTCAAGGTCCGCCAAGAGAAAAAACAAAAGTTACAAAAAATATTTAATATGAAGCAAATTACAACTGTGTCTTTATAGTTCCAGTAAGGGTGCTCCATACTTTTCTTAGGATCAGCTAAAAGGAATATTTTAATGTGTAAGTGGAGACTCATACTAGTTTTCTTTAGTGGGTTCTCTTTAATTTTTTTTTCTGAAATGGTATTCAGTTGGAAAAAAATTAAATCATTAATATCTTTGTTGATGTGGATACCAAGGGGTGATCCCAAAGGAAAAGCCTTTATAGACTGTGTTTATTGAGGCATATATTCAGATGATCTGAATTATCTTTTGACACTGAGCTCCACATAATTTGGTACCCACCAAGAACAAGCTGCCAAAATATAATGCTTTAGTAACAATCAGTCAATTGTGACAAAAGAAACTTAATAGACTAAAAATGCGTGTTTTTTGAGAATGAAAAATAATAACAATAAAAAATCTGTGTGTAGTGAATAAATATGAATTTCAAAAATGTTATCACAAAATAGCATACTTAAGTTACATACAAATCAATTTAGAATAGGTAAAACAGTAACTGCTCCCTTTTTAATAATAATACCCATTAATCTTTGTGCACCAAGAAACCAAATAAAGTAGGTACTTATGTAGCAAATAGAAAATAAATTTCCACAATTTTTATTGATGAAATTAAAAACATAATAATAATTGAGTATAATTTTTGTAATGGAAGTGTACTAATGAAAATAATGAATTTTTGTTATTGATGTTGTTACTTAATTGAGGTTCAATGTTAATGTTTTTTATCATCCAACGGATTGCAAATGTTTTTCTGTAAAAATCATTCCTGCTACTAGAGCTGTTGACTAGATTTTGCCCTCTGGCTATAGATTGCTAATGGTTGGGTTAGATGCTTGGAAGAAGACTAGAAAAAGCACTGTCCATAAAAGAACAAGTAATAGTTAATCAGTAACATCCCTTGGTAACTGCTTTCCATGTGTTGTTACTGGTTTCTGGTACTGGGACAGCATACTAGACTGCAAACCAAATAATAGGGAGTTCTTAACATAAACTCAGAATCTTTCAGCAGAGACTTAGAGTAATGTGAAAATGGTAGTAAATATCTTGATACAAGAAAAGGAACCCAGCATAGATCAGCGTGAGCAGCCAACACAGAAGGGGGTTAGAAAACAGCTTTCAGAATGGGTAAGAGTGCAGGGAATTCTTTCTTGTCAGTGGTAAAGAATATAGCCCATTCATTAGTGAGGAGAAACTAGAAATTTAAATCAGATCCTATGCAGAATGGTATATATTTTTATTCAAATCAATTGTTAGTAAAATGAGTATTGTTTTTATTCTAGAATCTGTGTGGTCTCAGTTCTTACCTACAAATCCTTTCACCATCTTTACAAAGACTTAAGAAACATCCTAAGTGTATATATGGTATCTTGGCCACTTAAATGTTGTTGTCTACTGGAGTCAAGACTCTGAGCTTCAAAGTGAAGAAAATAAGATAACCAAGCCATGATCTCACTCTCTTATCTTTCTTTCCAACCAAATGTTCTATTAACATGATAAGTATGCCTATTACATAAGAATGTCTTTGTCCATAGACAGGTTCTGTTTTTCATACAGAGATCCATTTAACAAAATTCTTTGTCCTGGGACAGTAATTTACACATTCAAAAGGCTTTTAATAGACTACATTAGCATTCCCTCTTCTATAATTTTAGTGCAACTAAGTAAAAGCATTCTTTTCAAGGAAAGGAATCAGTTGAAGAACTCAGACTCTAGAGTCAGGATTCTGGGTTTAAATCTCATTCTGTGTGATCTGGGGCAAGTTACTTTTTGTTTCAGTATTAGCTCAGCTGTAAAATGGAGTAACAGTTCCTACATAATTGGATTTTTGTGAGCATTGAATTAATTCATGAATGCTATTAAGCATTCTGCCTGGTACATACCATATGCTCAATAAATATCAGCTATTTGTATAATTAGTTAATACTCAATTTACCTATGATACTCATCATAATGACAACATCACTTTTGATATTAAATGAATGGACACTTAATTCACAAATTCATTCACAAATATTTTCTGTGCCAAGAATTACTATAGTCACTGGATAGCATAAACCAAGTAGATAAAGTCAATGAACTGCAAGAAAAAATGTCCCATATGTAATTTTACTTTTTTTTCCTTTGTATTTTTCACCCAACGTTCAGTATAGCAAAGTTTTCTCCAAAAGGATGATTTCACCAGTGGGTAGTGGTAGTTTCTACCACTCAATGTAATTCTCTTACTAATGATACAATGCTGTGGTGTTATACACAGGGGAGAGTTGGCTTCATCTCAGCTCTAAGACTGAATGAATAAATATGAATTTCAAAAATGTTATCACAAAATAGCATACTTAAGTTACATACAAATCAATTTAGAATAGGTAAAACAGTAACTGCTCCCTTTTTAATAATAATACCAATTAATCTTTGTGCACCAAGAAACCAAATAAAGTAGGTACTTATGTAGCAAATAGAAAATAAATTTCCACAATTTTTATTGATGAAATTAAAAACATAATAATAATTGATAGTGATAATTGATGGTGATAGGGCTGAGTATTGCATGAAATTGAAAGGTGGAGCCAGCTCACTTGAACATGAGGGCAGTGGTTTTTGACCATTTTTGAAAGTTCAGTTTCTAAAACAGTGCTTACTTAGTACATAGTAGGTACTTGGTAAATATGAATATGAATAATAGATAAGAATTTATAGTATTATATGAGGTTTTTTAAAAATTAAAAACTGATTTTTGTTATGTCACTATGAAACAATGCTTATTTGTACGCTTCTTCCCCAAATAATATGTGAGAGATATTTTCTTGCAGATGCTGAAAAAAATGTGTCACAGTGGTTCAGAAAATAGGCCTCACTTCATACTTTTTAGCCATGTGACTTTTCCTTGTCTTTGAACCTCAGTTCTCTCTTCTATAAAACAAGGGCAATAATACTAGTATCATACTAGTGTTTCTTATCAAATTTTTTAATAAGTTGATATATAGAACATTTATATCATTGCCTGTCACATATAAGACCCTGAAATGTTAGTTATTGAATATTATGTAATATTACAATGATTTTATATTATCACTAATATGTCTTCTATTATCCCAAATATAAGCATATTGTTTGTAATCTATAATGATTGCTAGATAACTAAATAATGTTTATGTATTAGAAAAAATATAAGCTATTCTTGCTCTTGAAAGCAAACATACCTATAAGGCAAGGAAACAGTGCCTTCCCCTTCTAGTCATGGTCCATATCTATTTTGGCAAGTTCAAGGCCTTTGACCAACTTTTGTTGTCAGGAACCCAACGCAAATATAACTGAGAATGAGGTGGAACAGAGGCTTGTTAAGATGTTAAGATATGTGTTTGTACCTTTTCCTCTTCTACTTGTGCCTATACACAAAGTATATCACAGAGTGTATCACAAAGTATATCTTTAATCTACCACAATTTGGCTTTTCTGCTCCCACCCAATGCCAGTAATTGTACTTAGGCTAAATTTATGGATATGTTTCCTGCTAGACACACCCATTGATGACTTCTCAGCTCTCCTGATTATTTGAAGTGTTTAGGGTATGCTGTCTTTGGGAAGCTTACTATGTCCTTGAAATCTGAAATTCCCCAAACCCCCATCCCAACTGTCTCCTCTGGCAGTTCCTCTCTCCTTCTAACATCCCTGTAGTAGCTTCTCACCCTTTGCTTCACTGCTATATGCTTTTCTGAGGTTCTATATTTAGACTTATTTTCTTCTTGTAATTTCATCTTTACCCATGCCTTACAGTATTATACATTAACTAGCATATTAGGTTGAATAATGACCTCAGAAAGTATCAGGTCCTAATCTTTGGAACTTGTGGATGTTACCTTACTTGAAAAAGAATCTTGTAGATACGATTAAGATAATGGTCTTGATATGGAAAGATTATTCTGGATTATCCAGATGGGCCCTAAATGCCATCACTAGGGTCTTCTTTATAAGAGAGAGGGAGAAGGAGATTTGATACAGATCATCACAGAGAAGATAACGTGAGGCAGATATTGGAATGACATCGTCACAATACAAGAAATGTCAGCAGCCATCAGAAGCTGGAAGAAACAAGGAATAGTTTCTCTCCTAGAGTGTCTCAAGAGAGAAGGGCCTAGTGACACCATGAATTTCACTCACTGGGACTGATTATGGCTTTTTGGCCTCCAGAACAATGGGAGAATACATTTTTAAAATTTAATCATATTTTTTTCCATTACCATTTAGTCCTCTTATACCTCCCTCCCTCCCCCCAGCACTCACCACACTGTTGTCTATGTACATGAGTCCTTTTTCCATTTTGCTCAATCCTTTCAACCCCTAAATGCCCCCCAACCCCGCCACCACTAGCTGCCATCCTGCTCTCCTCATCTATGAGTCTGTCCTCATTTTCCTTGTTAGTCCAGTTTGTTCATTAGATTCCACATATGAGTGAAATTACATGGGATATGTCTTTCCCTGACTGGCTTATTTCACTTAGCATAATGTTCTCCAAGTCCATCCATACAGTTATGAAGGGTAAAATTTTCTTCTTTTTTATGACCAAATGATATTCCATTGTGTAACTGTCCCACAGTTATTTTATCCATCCCTCTACTGATAGATGGACACTGGGTTGCTTCCATATCTTGGTGATTGTAGATAAAACTGCAGTGAACATAGAGGTGCTTATGTTCTTTTGAATTAGTGTTTAGGGTTCCTTCAGATATATTCCCAAAAGTGGGATCAATGGGTCAAAAGGGAGATTTTTTTTTAATTTTTGAGGTATCTCCATACTGCTTTCCACAGTGGCTGCGTTAATCTGCATTCCTACCAATAGTGCAAAAGGGTTCCCCTTTCTCCACATTCTTGCCAGCACTTGTTTGTTGATTTATTGATGATAGTCATTCTGACAGGTGTGAAATGATATCTCATTGTAGTCTTAATTTGCATTTATCTGATGATTGGTGACACTGAACATCTTTTCATGTGTCTATCTGTATGTCCTCTTTGGAGAAGTATCTATTCAGGTCCGTTGCCCATTTTTTAATTGGATTGTTCGGTGTTTTGGTGTTGAGTTTTGTAAATACTTTATAAATTTTGGGTATTAACCCCTTATCAGATGTATTGGCAAATATGTTCTCCCATTCTGTCAGCTGTCTTTTAATTTTGTTGATGATTTCCTTTGTTGTGCGAAAACTTTTTAGTGTGTTGTAGTCCCATTTATTTATTTTTTCTTTTGTTTCCCTTGCCTGGGGAGATATATCCAATAAAAAATTTCTATGAGCAATGGCCGAGATTTTGCTGCCTATGTTTTCTTCTAGGTTTTTTTTTTTTATGCTTTTGAGTCTAACACTTAAGTCTTTGACCCATTTTTGAATTTATAATTGTATGTGATGTAAGAAGGTGGTCTAATTTTACTTTTCTGCATGTATCTGTCCAATTTCCCCATCACCAATTATTGGATAAACTATTTTTAGCCTGTTGTACGTACTTGCTTCCTCTGTCAAATATTTATTGACTATAAATGTGTGGGTTTATTTCTGGGCTCTCTATTCTGTTCCATTGATCTATGTGTCTGTTTTTATACCAGTACCAGGCTGTTTCAATTACTATGGCCTTGTGGTATAGTTTGATACCAGGTAGTGTGATTCTTCCAACTTCGTTCTCTTTTCTCAGATCACTGTTGCTATGTGGGGCCTTTTGTGATTCCATATAAATTTCTGAAATTTTTTTCTAGTTCTGTGAAATATGTCATTGGAATCTTGATAGGAATTGCATCCAATCTATACATTTCTTTGGGTAGTATGAACATTTTAATGATGTCAATTCTTCCTATCCATGAACACACTATGTGCTTCAACTTATTTGTATCTTCTTCAATTTCTTTCTTCAGTGTCTTATAATTTTCTGAGTATAGTTCTTTTATATCCTTGGTTAGGTTTATGCCTAGGTATTTTATTCTTTTTGAAGTAATCATTTCTGTTGTTTTAAATTCCAAGTTAAACAGCAGCCACAAAAAAACTGATATAACTAGAAAACTGTAATCTATTTTTTTATAATTAAAGTTTAATTACTTTTAAACAAAGATAAAGAGATTTTTCTCCCTCAAAACAAGTTTCAAGTATCAAAACCTATGTTCATAAAAATTCAAAACCTTCAGCAGCCTAAGTATTTCAAATGAAAACCATTACAAGCTTCTCAAATGTTCTTTATATTCCATGTATGTCAATGTAGAATCCTTCAGAGATATTTCAGTCTATCATCATTGGATGGCTTTTCTCTTACAGATTGCCTTGTCTTCTCTTTCATATGTTATGGTTGATTACTGTGTTGAGCATCAGATCCTCCCTTTGAGTCTTTGAACCTGTGTGTATTCCTTTTCTAGCTTTCTGTTTGGCTCTTTCTTCCCTTGATTTTTTGGTTTTATTCACTTCCTCATGTTATCTTTATTTGGAAAAAGATTTATTCAGCACTTGTGTGATTACAGAATCCCTTACACCAGCCAAAAACGTGTTTTTAAACTTGTTATACAACATTGTAGACTTTTCCATGATAATCTAATTCACTTTGAATCACCGTATTTTCTTCAGTGTTGTAATTATTTGTAATTATCTGTGTGTTTCTGAGCTTGTTGCATTATGGCCTGAAGGCAAGTTCATCCAAGAACTCGGTATAATTGTTCATATTAAGATTATCAATTTTGAGTGGATTTTTTATTCTAGCATGTATCCTTTGAAGTCGAGAATCCATTGATGATTTTCTCTTCTCCATTTTCTTAACTTCTGGCTTTTTCCTCCATTTTTACTCTGCTGCCCAGTTTCCATTTGATCCTTTTGCTTGTGTTTTCTATCTGATGTTTTTTCTCATCTTGGCCTTTCACCATATTCCATCTATGAGCAGTCTGAATTTTTCTTCTACCTTTTCTCTTTCTTTCACCTTCTTGATTATCTCTTCAGGATCAGAGGTTGCTGTAACCCTGTGTTAGCTAAATTTTTCCTTTTTGATTCAACTTCTTTCTTCTCCTTTTTTATGTCTGGCTCTTTTGTTGGCTTATTTTCTTCCTTCAGGCCATCTTCATCCTTTTTTAAGCTGCTTTATAAGTGGTTTCTCTTCTTGCCCCCTTTTCTTACTTTTGTTTTCTTCACTTACCATGTCACTCTATGGAGAACAGGTCTATTTTATCTTTTTGGGTATTCCTCTTGGTTTTGGAATCTTGACTTCTATATCTTCAGGTCATCCTCTTCTAGGGCTCACTTTTAGATTAACATGCTGTTGCTATTGTCACTAGTCCTACTGCTTTGGTTTCTACTTGCTCTGCTGCCTTCCTCTAAAATCTATCTTAAATTACTATCTCTTAAATTACTTTTTGAGTGACCGAGCCACAAAACTAAATACCTGCTGGACATGTCCACTAGATTTCCCATTTAATATGAGAGCTAGCTGTTATTGAGCATTGAGCACTTGGAATGAGTACTTGCCAGACACTGTTCTAAAGTCCTTTAGAAATATTATATCATTTAATCCTTTTAGAAAAAGACTTTATTATTTATTTATTTATTTATTTATTTACCGGGGTGGGTGGGGGAGAGAATCATCTACGTGAGAGAGAAACATTGACCGGTTGCTTTTCACCCTGACTGGAGACCAAACCCACAACTCAAGCATGTGCCCTAACCGGGATTGAAGTAGCAACCTTTCACTTCACGGAACAATGCCCAACTAACTGAGCCATACCAGTCAGGGCTCATTTAATCCTTATTTTAATACTCATTATAACCCTATGAGGTACTTTATTATTCTCACTTTAGATGAGAAAACCAAGACACGGGGAATTTAAGTGGCTTCCCCAAGGTTGTAAAGATGTCAAATGCTAGAGCTAGAATTTGTGGCCTTGGGTAGTTTGACATCAGAGCCAGTCACTAATGGCAGTGCTCTGCTGTCTCAATTGCCTGACGTCTCAGGCTACTCAGAACTTGTGCGATGCCGAAGCAGAAGCATCCAGGACCTCTGAGGATAGATCACTTTAGCTGAATTCATAAAACCTTTACAGAGCCCCCATTACCTGCTGGGTGCTCAGTGTCAGTTCTTTGTAGCCATTATCAGGGGCAATTTGCTGATCTTATTCAAATGTCAAACTCTCTCAGTCTAAAACACTTCCCAAATTCATGCAAATTTCAGAGTTAGAGACTACATCAGGAGGAAGATCTGGGTCAGATATGAATTATTGTTGCCTCCTAAAAGCCTCATGTTTATTGACAAATTCTGTTCATAGAGTACTGTGGCTGTGATGATGCCATGGTCACTTTCACTGCATTGCTACTAGGCCCTAAGGCAAAGTGAAAATGCTAGAACTGAAAGCATCTCTTTTAGTATTTATAGAGTCTGACTTTCTATGCTCTGTATCCTACATCTGGAATCCCAGGATCCTAGGCGATCCAATATTCCCCTCCTGATTCTTCCCTTATAGTTACCAGTTGATATGCGGACAATAAGAATAATAGTTATAAGATCTTAGTCACCTATGAGGAGCCAAGTAGTAGACCTATACTGTGCATTTAATTCTTTCCACAATTCTGTAAGAAAGTATTATCATTGCCATACCTATAGATACTTATAGATAAGAAACTGAGGCTTAGAGAGGAAAACTCTCCAACTTATCCAAGCTCTAACTTTTTTCTTCAGTTCAAGAACTGAAGTCCTTGGGCAGGACTGAAGAAAGAGGCAGAAGACAACCATGTTCTTCATGGTTCAGGCAGGGGTCAATTCAAATTCCTTCTCCATTCCCCAAACAGCCAGGCTTTGCAATTTCTGTCTCTGATATCACCTCATGCTTGGGCACAATAGACTTTAGTAGCAATGCTGATATTATTTTACTACATATGTATAAGTCTTTATAAGTTGCCAAGTTCTTCTGCATAAAAGTGCTCCCTCCATAAGTGTGGAAGAGTAAATCCTCTTCTTTACTCTCAGATTTCTGTACTGGACTAACCTCTCTGTTCGGGGTATATTTTCTGTTAAGTTAAAGAAGTTTAAATATTTGAGGACTTTCACTTGTTCATGAATGGGCTTTTTTAAGATTTGAAAAAGTCAAACATTTTAGCCACAGTCAGTTAAGACTGTTATCTCTTCCCATTTCAAATTCTTCCCCATGTCTCTTTCTGTTGGTTGATGTTAGACTGGCTGTGAACATTTTGGGTATTTGGCTAATGGGAAACTGAGTTGGTGATCCTTTTAGTTTGGGTTTAGTGAAATATATTTATGTGGTTTGCATTTACTTCCAGATATAGCTAAATTATCACTACCTGTCCTCATGCGGGAATGCTTTCAGAGGTACTCCTACTGCTCACTTGCTTGGAGTCATGGAATGAAGACGCAGGGCTAACGGTTGCAATGCAAAAGGAGCCTGTTCTACAACGCCAGAAGTATGTGGGTAACCAAGGAGAAACAAATAAAAAGAAATAAAAGCTTCAGAGTCTGAAGCTCTTTTGAGGAAAATTTTTCAAACTATCCTACATATAAAATTGTAAGCAAAGCTTTTGATTTTTATTGATGGCATCTTAACTCGGAAATTCTCTTCTATCAGGAAATACATGAGGAAACAATCAGAACATGCAAATGAAAAAAAAGGAGGAATTAAAACACCATAGGGTGTGTCAGGAAGGCAACTAAAAACCTGGATTTTGTGGTGGTTTCTATCAGCTTATTAAATATATACTTCATGGTGATTTCTTATCTTATTCTAATTATATATTCACTTATATCTATTATTTTGCATTCTTTCTATTAAAGATGAACTCTATAATTGTATAATTGCAAGCTTCAGATCTCACAAATACTACATCTGCTTCAGCTACTACAGCATTTAAAAATGCACTAACTAATCAGACGCTTCAGTGAATGGTGATGGCAGGAGAAAGGTGGGAGAACACAGACTGTTGGCTTCCAGGGGGGTGGTTTTAGAACTGAACCGGGATATAGGCTCTCTGGCTGTGGAGAGAGCGATCAGGTCCTGCATGCTACCTGACCTCCATGCCGGACTCAGATGATCAGCTTTTTTCTTAGTAAGATCAGCCCAAGGATCAGGCAGCTGTCACACCACTGCAAGGTGGTAAAGCCTCTGCCAGGCTGCTACCACATCTTTTCTCCACCTCTTATAGAAACTAAAGCGTCAGACACATTCCTTGGAGTTTAGAAAGTTTTCCAATTTTCATAAATGACATTATTAAAAGCAACATCCTTACAAGCAATTTTATTGTAAATGAGTATTAAGTATCCTTCAGTCCTGAAGCTTAGGACATGTTGATGAGGACGAGGGTGATGACCTAACAGTTTTGACCATCTACTATATATTAGTCCATATGTTGTATGTGATATTATGCATGGTCTCAGTCCATCCTCCAACACAGGAGGAAACTGATGTTTAGAGGGGTCACACAGCTCTTGGCTCAACAAGATTTCACAGAGATTAGGGCACAAAAAGAGTTAAATGAGAAATTAGAAGGCAAGAGCTTTAAAAATTTCAGGCATTTCATAATCATGCCTTGGGCCAGCGCTGCTTAACTGTTTTCCCCAACTCTAGTAAAATGCTGATTACTACTTCTCCTAATCACATGGAGCAATGTAGAATACGCTTCACATTATGTAGGGTATAAAAAAGTAACCTGTGGGCAATGAAAGTATGTTCACCAAGCATAAGTAACATAAGCAGGATTAGAAGCCAAATGACACCTGAATTTCAACAAAAATCTACCAAGAGGGAAAGGGTTTTCAAGACAACTGGAACCAGACAGTTAAACATTAACTTTCAATGGTTTGAAGTGTTTAGGTTTTGCAATGGTGCGGTTTGGAAGCTCTCCAGCATCAAAAAAAAAAAAAAAAAAAAAAGCTATTTTCTTTTAAGAGGAGAGCTCTCTGCAATATTTCCTTTGCTGAAATAATGTGATCCTTAATGAGGTCTTACATGACCCAAACTTTAAATGGATCCATTATTTTAGTTGACCTCATTCTTGCTAGGTTTTTACAGGTCGGCAATGAACTATCAACAGCTTCCTGATAAATAATCTTACTTACCCAAAGAACTGTTAGTCTGTTAGTCTTATCTGTGTCAAGAGGAAGCTTTCATTGTACCAGGCTTCCTCAATGAATAATAAAAACCAAACTAAAATTCCTCAGAAAGGTCCAACATTGTAAGGTTTGAGAATGAAGAAACAGATTGAAAATTATGATGCTGCCCTGTCTTCAGCTCTGTGCTTGCTCAAAGTCTGTGGTTCACCTGGAACGGGAATTGCTTTTACAGGAGAGTCAGTAGCACAAACTAGTCAGGTCAGGAGCAGCCTGCTGGGTGGCTCTCTCAAAATGAATGGACATTTAGCACATGCAGTTAATTACTTTGGTGGTCTGGTTTGGGAAGCAATGGGTAAGGCATCTCAAGTAGCAACCAAAATAGCTCTCACTGGAAGTTAATTTTTCTACAATTAGAGACTCATTTCTTTGACTCTGAAAAATATTTAAGAGTTTATTATTAAAATACATCTGCAGTCTTTGTCACCTACCCAAAAGCAAGGCAGGTATCTGATAGTAGGAGGGGAGAGAGGCATGTTTTTACACCTCCTGGGATCCTGATGCAAAGGATCCCAGGAAGAAGAAAGGTGATGAATAGTAAATTTGCTTTTTTCAAATGGCAGAGGAAGTAGGGATTTTATGTGGGTTTCATCTAGCAATTTGTAAATGGGTGGTATGAACATATGGGTCTTAACATGTTCATAGACTGTGGGTGTGTGCATGTGTGTGTGTAAAATGGAAAGGCTTATTATTCGAGTCTGCCTCTTGTCAGCACAGCATAAAGTTCCTCAGGTAAGGGCATGGATTAAAGGATTTCTGCATTTGCTAATTGCCCAGCACATGTACCTTTTCTTTCCAAGGCAAGTTTTGAATTTCAGTGATGGTTTATTATAAATCTATTTCTCATCAGGCTGGAGACTTATCCCAAATAGCAGTTTAAATTCAAGCTGCACAAGTAGATATGGACAGAGAGATTCATTAAGATGACCTTCTCTAAGGGAGGTCATTATATCTTATATTTGACAAAATAGAACATACACATGACATTTGATCCAAGGTACTATACATTTTTATTATTTATTGTGGTGATGCTGCAAGTTTTTGAGTAGCTAGTTTATGGTGGTGACTTTATACATTAAATGGAGCAACACTCAGATTGCATTGTGAAGAAGTTCAGCAAAGCTAACCTTGTTGCCTCAGAAGATCAAGGGACATTCCCTTTCAGAAGAAATGAAGACTTAATAGACATTGAGTTTAATATTTCCTTCCCCGAATGCAATATTTTGTCAATATTCTAAATTTGTTTATAAATTCTCTTAGAGAATATCAATGACCCAGAAAAGGCATGTCTAAACAAAAGGTATAAGAAAGACCTACTTGTGAACATCAGGTTATGTTCTAATTCTTTTTAAATGTACCCTTCAGAAACAACAACAGCAGCAGCAGCAGCAGCTGGTTACGTGTAATTTTCCCCTATCAATGTTATAATTTTCTTATAGTTTTACTCTGTGTAGGTTATTATAATTTTTTAAATAATAGGAAGGGTATAAATATAGGAATGTAATATTTGAAATAAAATATATCACAGAACCCTGTATCCTCTCCCTTTATGTCCTTTCAAGGTGACCTCTTCCACTTCCATGTATTTGAAGACATCTTTATGTTGACTAAATCTCTCTTCATTTAGTATAGACCAGTGGTTTCTATGACCACTATGCTGAGTAATAAATCCACCTCATGCTAAAATCCAGTACTTGCACATCTGTGTATATACGTATAAAAAAATTGAAAGCAAATGTCATGAAACTACACCATGGCCTCTGATATTTTATATTGTACATCATTCTATTTCAACGATATTGCTGGTCAAAAACCACCAAAATAATTGTGTGACCCTAATAGGTTGCGACCCACAGTTTGAAAAACGATACTCTAAGTCAGCATCATTATTTGTCCAGATATCGGTAGCAGCTTATTAACTGGCTTCCATTTTTTCTATTTTTCCTCCTTTGATTTCCTATTTCATGTAGCAGTAAGAAGGGCCTCAAAGATAAATCAGATAATGTCATTCATCTGCTCAAAAACTTCAGTGGCTTCTTGTACCAACCATAAAATCCTCACGAAGCCTACATGATCTATCCCTTGACTTTTTCTCTAGCCTAATCTTATGCCCTCTCTCTCTTCGTCAATATACTCTTGCCCCATAGAGTTTGTTTCAGTTCCTCCAGGATACCAGATCCTTGCCTGTCTGGGTATGAACTGTTTCCTCTACTAGGAACACTCTTTCCCCAACTTCTAATGGTTTGCTGTTGCTTATCCTTTAGTTCTTGGCAAAATTCTTTTCTCTAGAAAGAGGCTTTTCTTGACCACCCTAGTTGAAGTAAGGTCATCTCTACTTATTATCTATTTTAGCCTATTGTGTGAACATTTACAACATGCTCACATGTTGCAAAATGATGAAAATGATAAAAAAAAAAGACATGGCAGCTAGAAAACTTTGACCAAGTAATAGGCAAGATGGGGCCATCAGGTGAAGACTCACAGTAGGAAATTACAGTTCAGACAGTGAGAAAAATAACAATAAAACATATTTCAAATGGCAAGAAACAGCAGGTCATTGCCTGCAGGGGATGGCCAAGTCAGAAATTTGACTGTTTCATGAATTTGGATAATGTAATCTAACACAGATGCTGGGCCAACTTATGTTATGACATCATAGTTGATGTTTTCTGCTTAATTATAATCAAAGTTTAATTTTCTAGTGCAATTAAATATAGTAAAATATATTGTAGGCATTTATTAGCCAAACTGATTTTAAAAAACCCAAAGTGGCAGCAGCCCCAAATGAAAGCAAACCGGACTGAGGCCAACGATGAAGGGAGTTGTATGGATAGATGAGATGTCACAGCGAGAGACTTAAAACTGGGTGCCTCTGTGTTTGAGAAGACTACAGTGCACTTCAGGGAGACACCACATTTGTCCACAGGCTTTGGGAGAATAACTTATATTTCAGTTTTACAAGACCTTATATTTATGGACAATGCTTCCAACAAGCAGCACAAAAGCCTTTTAATTTTAAGTAGAAGAGTGTAGTACTGTCTCTGTGGGTTTGTGAATGTTGAATTAAATCCCCTGTAGCTCATTTCTGCTATAACATAATAGATGACATAAAATATTGCCATCTGAGAATAAACTGAGAATAAACTGAAGAAAGAATCATAACCCTATACCGTGGAAAGATGACCACCATGCATCTTAGATTTTTTGAAGAACTAAACAGTTTTAAAATATACTGTCCCTTTCTCCTCCTAATCATATTAGTAACTTTAAACCACATACTTTGATTTGTGATTTTGGATACACAGTCATAATACTTAAATGTTTTAAGAATATTAGAACAACAGTTTTAGTTAAAATGCTTAACACTGCAGAATTTGAGTAATAAATAACATCCTCATAAAAGTAACATGCAAGAGACTGACAGCAACCAGAAAGGGGTGGGGAGGGGATAATGGTGAAAAGGAGAAAGGACTAATCAAAGAACATGTATGAATGACCCATGGGTGTGGACAATGGTGTGGGGATTGACTGGGAGAGGCAGTGAGGTGGAGAGAGGAGGCCAAAGGGGGGAAAAATGGGACAACTGTAATATAATAAAAAATTTTTTAAGTAAATGGTACTTTTTTAATTGTATACCCACACATGAAAGTACAATTTGAAATCTAAAACTGATTATTCTTCATACATCACTTGATTTGAAAAAAACAGAACAGTGGTGGGAGCTTCTGAAGTATTCCCAGAAGTGTTGAAAACTAAACAAGGAAAAGTTAAATCTTTAAAAAAAAAAAATCCCATTAATCATATCTAAGTGGGGCTTCAGAAAAATGAGTCAGCAAATGGTCATAAAATTGGAAACTTTGCTTTGTAATAGCACTGAGGATATTTATTAAAACTCTAAAGTTGACCATATTCCACCTGAAAACACTATCCAACTAAATACAGAATTTTTACTACAGACACACAAGACATATTTAGGCTACTTAATCTAGACTATTAGCCAGGTGATCTTTAGGTAACCATAGTGATCAGACTTAAAGTACTTACAAAAGGTAGCTTAATAAAGGCTGATAGCACCAGATTAATTTAATAGTCATTTATCTGTATTAATAACTAGGAAATGGGAAAGCATGTATGAAAAAACAAATATCTAGGAAGAAAACTAGGGGAAATATAAGCATGTGTACAGGCAGCCTCATTTCCCAGAGGCTGCATCCAATGCCCCCCAAATCTTCTGCAGATCACAGATATTGGTGTTAGCACACTTCATTAGGATTTGAGGGGAGCTGAAGGCTTGGGCTACCCATGTTTTAGTGAAATGTAAAGCATAGTTTGGAAAGCCTCTGGCCCCTGGTTAATTTAATCACTACAGGCATTCAAAATCGATAATGCAAGTTCCAGAGTAAATGTTTTGATAAAATTGGTCTTTAATTAAATTTAGAAGACAACTGAAATTTCCATTTTGTTCTATTAAAAACAAGAACTTTAACCAGACATCTGGCTGTTTAATATCATGTAGATAAAACATCTAAATTATTAGGTTATTTTTATTTTTTAAAATTCAAATGTTTGCTATCTTTAGATTTAAAATGGATTAAGAGTTAGTCATGATAACTCATTCTCTGTGATTTATAAAGAAAGTATGACTCAAAATAATGCCCTATCCAATACACAAATGGTAATTACTTTCATGCCAGAAATATTTTCAAGTCTTCTCTTCACTTGATCTAGAGTTACATGAAATAGAATACATTGTAAAGTACTATATGAATATAATATTCTGTTACAATAAAATTTAGAGTAAAATATAATGACTATTCTTGATGTTATTTTCTTAGGATTATTATTTTTTGAATAATGAATCAGAAAGATAAATACACTACTCTGACCATGAAATGGACTCACCTCGCAGGTACTGCCAGTGCTCAGGAGTGTACAAGCTGTCTGCGTCATGTCTGAGTATACTGATGTCCTCAACGAGCCCTGTAACCCACCAAAGAACATCAATTACATTCTAAAACATGTCAGTGGTAGAATGGAAGACACTAGACAAGTTACAAGTGCTTGCATGAAGCATTTATTTTTTAACACATAGCAAAGCCATATGTTCCTTGTCAATGGAAGGATGTTGAACTACTGCTCACACAGAATTCACATTAAGTAGATGGAATAGGATATGGTTGCCAAATTGGTGTCAGTGAAAAAAAAATCTTCAGAATATTAACAAAATCTAGGGAGAGGTTTTAGACAAAGAATCGTGGACACCATTTTTTCTCTTTCAATATTTTAACCTGGCTTTCTGCTAAGAAAAACTAAGAATGTCACTTCTTTTATGCTAAACAATTACTCACTTCATTGACTAGTTATAAATTTCAAAACTTGAAGGACGGTTCTTCTATTGCCCTTTAGAGATATCTTATTTATCTAGGCTGTGGATACTTAATCATGCATTACTCCAAACTCCCTTTTAACTCCCAGTACCTCTGTTGGAATTGTGGTTTATTAGAAACTAATCTTCCAGAGTCAATTAACTAGCATCTTGAAGGCTTTCTTTTTACTAGAAGGTTAAATGGAATCTCTTTTATCCCGTATTGCTGGAACAAACTCAGGTGTCTTAGTGCTTCCCACCTCAGCCCCACAGAGCCCCTCACTAGTTTCCCAAGTTGCATTTTACTGAAGAAGCCCAGGATTGTCAAGGTTAGATTAGATTTTTCTTCCCAGTAATTTGCAGGGTTAAAACAATATAAATAAAACTGTCTTTTAAAAACATTTATCATCTTAGTAGCTTTAAGAAAACATTTTTTTTTAAGTAATATTTGTTGTGTTCAGTTTCTCAGGCTTTCTATAACAATGTGTTTTTTGGTTGTTTACTATATTCCATAGTAATTTCTCTCAAGAGAAATTACAACATCAAGATAATATTAATTGTACTATTTATTTATTTATTTGGCAACAAATAATTTTGAGGTAAGGGAAAGAAATTAATAGAAAAAGTCTTTCAACAAAAATTGTAGAAATGTTACTATTGAATCAATAGATGGTTTATGCATGTGAATAAATATACCTCCCATAGCTGCTACAAATTCTATGGTAGTTAAGAGATTTTTGAATTTGACATGTCAAATGGTGCTAGCAAAATGAGTAGATATGATTTTTAAAATATCTCAAAATGAGCTGGATATACCCATAGAAGATGGTCTTTTCTTTTTCACAAGGGACATGAATATTTTTGGCCAAATTCCTTTTAGAAAAGAGGAATAATTTGTTATATTCCCCCCTGTACACTTCTCAAAGTTTTACAAGCACCATAAGTAAACACAACATTTTCTTCAGAGAAGTTAAATATTCTTCCAGTACAAACTTGCAGAAGGAAAAACTCATAGTACAAATATTACTTTGGGGAAAAGGAATTTACTTATTCATATTTGGTAGTGTTTGAAAATATGTGTATTTCTAGTTTACATTTTGCCAAATGAATATAACTTTTGAATGTCTCTTTTGTTTAGAGTAAGCAAAACAGTCTGGTCCATGGGACTTGCAACATTGATTGAAACTGTAAGCATTTCACCAATATGTCAAAACAGGAAGAACTTCTGGCATAATCAGCACTGATACTAGTACAAGAAAATACTGGCTAGTCTTAGTGATAAAGAACTCTATTGCAGAACAATCTATATCAAGTTTGATTTTAAAAGTGATGATGTAGGCCTGTCTATCATATTTGTAGCTTGCATATTGAATTTCCTAAGCTCACTAATCTGTGACAATGCATAGAATTATTTTTATGTGGTCATAAACGTCACATAAATATTCTTTAAAATAACACCTTAGGAAATTATACTTACAAGGTGCTTAATGGAAGAGCAGCAATGTTCTACAAGATGTTCACAGGTGAGAATTTAATCTATACAAAAAAATCTGTGTATAGGTAGAGTATCCCTTCGAACTATGTTACTGATCATTTTATTCGCTTACACAAATGTAAGATCAAACCATGGGATCAAGAGAAAGGGGTGCTAGTCCACGATTGAGAGCAACTGGATTTAACTAACTTTTCCATAACTACATTAATTTGGGGAAAATCATCTAGCCTTTCTTCATCTCTAAAATTTGGACTGCATATTGGTTAGAATAATTTTAAAGACAAATACCATGTGATCCCACCTGTAAGTGGAACCTAATCAACAAAACAAATGAGCAAAACAGAACCAGAGACTTGGAAATAAAGAAGAAACTGACAGTGACCAGAGGGGCGAGGGGAGGGAGATAATGGGGGAAAGAAGGGGATGGGGCGAGCCAAGAAACGTGAATAGAGAACTTATGGGCATGGACAATACAGGGGGATTGACTGTGGTGGAGGGCAGGGGAGGGCAAGGGGGAAAAAGGTTGGACAACTATAACTGAACAACAATAAAAAATATAGCAAAAAAAAGATAAAATGATAGTATAGAAAAAAAGAATTGAAAAGTTTAAAGCTATAAAACTTCTTGATTGTTAATAGCTATATGAATAAAAAAAAAAAACCTGGACTGCTATTTCCAAACTAACCTAGAAGTTGTATGATTTAAGATGTTTCTGGCCTTTGATAAATCCTGAATAAATATTTGTTATTTCCTTGAAGAAACATGGGGGAAAGCTTTTCATAGGCACCATTTCCTTGTGAAAACAGGTACAACAGTCCCTCCTTACACATGGGGAATATCTTCCAAGACTCTCAGTGGATGCTTGAAACCATTATATTGAGGTAGTACTAAATTCCACACATACCGTTGTTTTTTTTTTGTTTTTTTTTTTGGTACATATGCACTTTACGGCTTTTTTTCTACGTACACTTACTTTACGGCTTTTCTTTGGCATATCTGAATCCCCAGCATCACTACTCTTGTGCTTTGGGGCTATTACTAAGTCAAATAAGGGTTACTTGAATACAAGCACTGTGACATTGAGAATACCAAGAGGTTACTAGGTGACTAACAGACAGGAGCATCTACAGTATGGAGATGCTGGACAAAGAGATGATTTATGTCACCAGAGATTTTATCACACTACCTATAATGGTGAGTAATTTAAAACTTATGAATTATTTATTTCTAGAATTTCCATTTAATATTTTCAGTCTGCAGGTAACTAAAACCACAGAAAGAGAAACTAACTGTAAAGAGGGACTACTGTAATTTAGTTTCGAAAGTGAGTTTTAATTTTTACATGAAGCACTTTGATTAGTTGCTTCTCTACACTAACTGGACAGCAGAGAGATCTTCAGTTTACTCTGCAATATAGACATCTGCATGTGCATGTTTCTACCAAAAGGAGGCCTGTCTGACCCTCAATGGTCTCAGAGATCCCTGAAAGTTGCCTTATAAAGGCAGTGTATGGCAAGGGGGACGAGGGTGGCTCAAATTCCTCACATTGCCACTGTCCTGCCTAGGCTTCAAGGTGCTTCTGAATGGTCATATTACTTTTTGTGAAAAGGATCAAAGAGCAGAAGTAGTGGAAGGTAGAAAATCAATGGAGAGAGCGGAGAGGGCTGGCCTGAAAAGATCAAGGGGGAGATGAGATTATGGGAAGAGGCTGGCTAGAGTGCTGTGGGACAGAAGTTGCAGGTCTAACAGCAGTTTTCTGGGCTGTTCTCTTTCTGGGTAAGAGCTTGTGGAAACCATTTCATATTTGTTTGCTTGCTATCTTCTAAAACAATTTGTGAGAAGACAGAAAACAGACAAGGGAAAATGGAAATGGTAGTGCCACCACTAAGTAAACCTGGGGCAGTCTCCAAACCTCACCCTGGACTTCCAGTGTTAGTGGTGTTTCTTGCAAGATCTCTGTAAGGCTCCTTAGCTCGCAAGCTCTCTACTATCAGGAAGGCACGTCATTCATGGCTGGGGAAGAAACTCCCATAAGCCCAGTTAGGTCTGTGTATTCTGGTTCTCAAAAGCTGTTTCAGGATAAAACACTTTGGTCCTCAATGTTATATCCAAGCTGAACATTCAGAATGTGTAAAGAAAGAAGGAGCAGAGTGCAGTCCAGTTCAGGTTTAAATCTAAACGAAGAATGAGAGGACAGATTAAGAATGAAAAGGACTAGGAGAGTAGCCCCTTGCAGGGGTGGGTCTGAAACAAGGCTCTTCCACTTCTGTAAGTTACTTCACTTTCCTCTGCCTGATTTTCCCTATGTAGAAAATGGAAATGTAATAAAGTTCTGATAATTGACAAAAGTTTAAAAAAGATAATGTATATAAAATACTGAGCAGAATTGCTTGTCACATTATAACAAACTAAATAATGGTAACCATTATTAAGGCTAAAAATGAATTTCTTCTTATGGTGGTAAGTTCAGATGATTGTTACTCCAACTTTTAAATCAAGATCAACTAATCATGAGCGCTTTTTTTCCTCAAAATGTATATAAAGTTTTCTTTTAAAAATTTCAAGTAGAGATTTAGAACATCATATTACCATAGATTCCCCCACCCCTTTTAAATGGGGAAAAGTAAATATTCACCAAATAGGTTCAGAAGCTAAAGCCTGGAAAGAAAATTGCAACTCTATACCTAAATTTAATCTAAGAGTAACTTTGTTGAGAGATGCCTAGGCTGTGAATGTGTTTGAAAGCATAAACTTTCTCTTTTGATAGTTATTTTGCTAAGCTAGAAAAAAATAAATGCCTACAATTTCAAAATTTGCAACTTTATGTAAGGAAGAACTTTTTCCCCCCCAGAATGTAAATATTATCTCAGTCTGAAGACAGGGAAAAGAGGGACAAAACAAACAAACAAACAATAGATGCTTTCATTCAATAATCTATATAAAATGGCCACTACAACTCAGGCACATATTAATCCAATCAAAGCACCACCAATGCATAGCTAAAAGTAAGAAAAGCACCACTTAGGCACTACTAAAAATAAGATATCCCAGGTGTCCTAATGCAAGAAGTAGTAGGGTCTGGATTATGGAGATTTGGAAGGTTACATGCAGTGAAGGGAGAACCCAATTGGGGAATGTGAAATGCTTTGTTTAAGGGTTAAGAAAGTGTCAGCCACAAATCCCTGGCAACTTAGAAGTGGTCTTGACCCATCACTGCTGGAATTCATCTTTTCCTCAGCAAACGGTCTGATGCATAGCAAGCCCTCCATGCCTGGCCTCATACTCTACTTCCGCCCCTCAGCCATGCCCCTCATTCCTGGTAGAGGCCTTAAGAGCAGCTGGGCTGGGTAGAGCTGCCTCTGCTTAGGAGAGGGTCCCAACCTAGAGAACCAAGCTGTAGTGGTTGTTACCAGTGTAGTACAAAGTAAGGCTGGGCCCCTGTGTCAAGATCACATGGATAACTTGCTAACAGGCAGGCTCCTTTAGCTTGCAGAACAAAATTTGGGCATATATGAATCACAGGTGCTCACCAGTTCTGAGGTTCTCCTGCTTTATTTTTTTCCTCCCACTTTTTTTTTATTTTTTGAGGAAGGGTTAAAATAAAGTACAAAATAATGGTAGTGGGACTAATCTCTACTTTTACTGCAATGTACCTAATGTGTGATCTACCTCTTTGGTCTTGTTTCTAGAAGGGGTAGAATTCACAGCGCCTTTGAAAAAAATATTTTTAACAGGCCTTTTTATTTTTCTTTTAAATCTTTTTCCTATTTGTACCTGCCTTGCCTTCCAATTAGAAGGTAACGGCAAGCTACAGCCATCTCGTTCCTGCGAATTATAGCTAAATAGCTGTCAAAGCCAAATGGGTTGAGTTTAAGTCCTGACCCCACCATTAGACATGAAACTTGGGCAAATCATTTTACCTCTAGGTTCCTCCGTTTCCAAATCTCTCTGACATACAATACCTTCATGAATTGAAGAGTAAACGTGGTTTTATGTGTAAAGAGTTAAGTAGAGGATGGGCCACGGGTGAGCAGTAAGTTCCTGGAACCTCCACAAACCTTGTCCAAATGCACTACCAAACTTATTTCTTACAGTGGTGGTTTATATTTCCTTCCTCAAGCATTTTCTAATTATTTTATACTGCTCCCTTTGTTGATAATCCCTTCCTCCTTCTTCCTGAGCTATCGAAGGAAATCCAAATAGCTATTCTCTTTTGCTCTTCTCCCCCAGTTTCCCCAATCCTAATTAGCCCACTATTCCTGTGTCAGAACATACTTCTCTCATAACACATGTTCAGTTGAATCCTAATTATGTATTTTTCTGACCTGCCCATTAGACCGAGTGAAATGTAGCCATTCTTAAAACCTCAGCACCTAGCTTGGTGCCTGGCAGTTTAATAGGTAGTCAAACCATGCACATATATGTAATTTTTCTGAATGCCTGTATACAGTGGATGGCCGGACACTCTGTTTTGGGGGAAGCAATGACCTATAAGAATTGTGTGGTTGTCTTAGCCGCTTTTCCCTGACCCTCCACAGAGCTGAAGGATAATGGCCTCCGCCTAAGGTTCAGCCAGTTTCTCCACTTTGGGACACAGCTCCGCAGGGTACCGGCAGGGGGCGGCGTTGTCATGCAGCTGGATGCTCCGCGGGTGACCGTCCCCACGCCCCCCGCAAGGCACGCAGCTTTGGTGCGTAGGCCCGTACTACCCCAGTTCAAAGGGGCCGGGCCGTTCTTTCTCCCGGGCTGGGCGGCTGGGGTGGCGTGGGCTAAAGGCGGAGTTTTCCGCTTCGTCTTCCCCGGCGCGCTCTCCTTAGCCCCCGCTTCAGTGTCTCAGAGCCTCTACGTGAAAGTTACTGTTAGTTGCCGAAGAGGCAGCGACCGGCCGGAATAGACGGCCAGGTGAAAGTGGGGAGCTTTCTAACAAAGATGGTGGTGCGAGTGCGCGTGGATATTACCATTACCCTTCTTCCGCACTGCTGAATCGGTGGAAGCTGGGGGGAGAAATTCTATCCTTTAAAATTGTACTTTCACGTTTGGTGGAAAACGACATAATATCACATTGACATTCACTTGAAAAAGGCAAAACTTAGCTCGGTGTGAGAAACGCGACTCGCCTCCTTGGGCTCTCTGTGAGAGAACGCGCGGCGGTGCGCCCAAGTCCGGGCTGGTCCTCTTTGAGCGCCACGGAGGCCGTGGGCTACCCGCACCTCGCTCTGGACCCGCCTAGTCTTCGACCTTTGGCAGGTCTCCAGCCGGAGCCCCCAGGGCGTTGCTCAGTGACGCTCTCACTGGCCCTCGCCGCGCTCCCGGCGCCCGGAGCCGCTCGTGCGCAGGAGTCGGATGCACGTTCGCGGCCCCGCCCCCGCGCCTGCTCTGGCTCCACCGGCGCTGCGAGGCTTCCCGACTTTTCGAGAAACGAAACCGAGGGAGCGAGCCCTTCCCTTTAGGCGCGGAGACTGATTGGCAAGAAGTGGACTGATTAGTTCACACGGTGACCGGGTTTATTCATGAAGTAAACGGTCACACCAGCGCAGGTCGTGAAGAACCTCGGGAGCCCCATCGCTAAGCTGTAACACCCCGTATCCGGCGAGAATTTTGTGTTTGGGTAGTTTCTGCAGTTGCGGGATTTTAGTCGAGATCCTGCTTTGAGCAGCGCTTAGGATTCTTTGCGCATTTTTAGTGTTTACTTGTACTTGTCAGGGAAGAAAAAGTGTGGGCCGGGGGTACTTGTATGTAAGTCAAATATGTATAAACACACGCACGTATGCACACCCAGACACACATACAGCCGCTGGCCTGGCGGCCTAAGAACCGCTTGCCGGGGCTGGCGGCGCTCAACCAGGCTTGGTCCGCAGGGCGGGCGGGGGCGTTGCCCTATGCAGATGAGGAGGGTGTGGTCAGCGCGCCACGCCGGGCCCGGAAGCGCGGAGATGCCCGGTATAAAAAAACTACTGAAGACCTTTTTCACGCACAACTGCTAAAGCTCCAGAGACGGGAGCGGCGGCGGCAGCAAGAGCCGCCACCTCCGGAACCACCGCAGCTGAGGCAGCAGCGGCGGAGGCGAGTGGGGGCTGGGAAGGACTAAGCGACTCGCTGTTGCCGGGAGCGCACTCGCCGCTCCTGGAAGTGTTGCGGCTTGGCGGTTTTTTGCTCGCTGCACTCCTAGAAGGGACGGCCGTCTTCAGGTGACACAGACGGGACTCCTGCTTGCGCTTTCCAGATGCATCAGAGATACTTTTGGTGCGGGGCTGCTCTGCGAGGCGCGGCGCGCGCGGCTGGGGACTGCCGGGGCCGGGGGAGGGAGAGTCTGAGGAATCCCGGAGCCGAGCCAAGGGACGGACCGGGAAGGGGGTTCACTGGGGAAGGGGCGCGCTCTTTCCTATACTGGCTGTTATTGCCGTCACGCGTCCTCACCAAGCTCCTTTCCGCTTTTTTCTTTTAGGACTGACCAGGGCCAAGTGGCATTTGGGGGGCACTTAATGGCAGAAGGTGAAGGCTACTTTGCCATGGCCGAGGACGAGCTGGCCGGCAGCCCCTATATCCCTCTGGGTGGCGACTTTAGCGGCGGCGACGTCGGCGGCGGCGGCGGCGGCTTCGGCGAGCACTGCTTGGACTATTGCGAAAGCCCCACGGCGCATTGCAACGTGCTAAACTGGGAGCAAGTGCAGCGGCTGGACGGCATTCTGAGCGAGACCATCCCGATCCACGGACGCGGCAACTTCCCCACGCTCGAGCTGCAGCCGAGCCTGATCGTGAAGGTGGTGCGGCGGCGCCTGGCGGAGAAGCACATCGGCGTCCGCGACGTGCGCCTCAACGGCTCGGCCGCCAGCCATGTCCTGCACCAGGACAGCGGCCTGGGCTATAAGGACCTGGACCTCATCTTCTGCGCGGACCTGCGCGGGGAAGAGGAGTTTCAGACTGTGAAGGATGTCGTGCTCGACTGCCTGTTGGACTTCTTACCCGAAGGGGTGAACAAAGAGAAGATCACACCACTCACGCTCAAGGTAAAGTCGCCCGACATGGGCTTGGGTCCACTCCCTGGCTGGGGTTAAGAGGGTCAGGGGAAAGGAAAAGATGCCACAGATCTTGGGCGCGCTTATTTATTTTGCGTTTGATTTTTTTTAAATGAGTAAACTAAGGTGTGTGGACGGTGTTGAGTGTTTTACTTTACTTGGTGCTTCAGCGCCACAACTCTCTGCTTCCTCCTCTGCCCTTCCTCCTCTTCCTTCTCCTTATTTTTTAACTCTTGGCTTTCCTTGCTTGAGTCTTGTCCAGCGTAGATTCTAAGTGGAAGAATGAAATGATGTCAGTCATTTTTATGAGTCATTTGATGATCCAGTTTTTGGGAAAATAGCAAATTGAAGCAGAACCAAGCCAATGAGTTTATTGTGTTGGAAAATGTGAACAGATTTCGTGGATGCGTTCAGCTGGCTCCCTGTATTTAGGATATACTTGGCGCTCCTCCGGGTTGGTTCATGTGTTAGGGATAAAGTGGGTCACCCCTCCTCACTTTGCTTCGAAGTGCGTTTTATACATTTAGTTAAAATTGTCCGAGAAATCAGCCTCCCAGAATGTCCTAATAATATAATTCGTTTTGATTGCAACTGCTGAGCACCCCTAGAGGGACAGACAAGATACTGATCACATCCGTTGTTTCAAGGGGAGGAGAACTGGGTGACTAGAGACAAGAGGGAGAGGAAACCAACTTTTTTTCTTTGAGTGCTCTTTTTTCTTTTCAATATTGTGTGGATATTGTGTGAATATTGTATCTATAAGACTATTTTCAAAAAATAACGTATTGAAAGTCAGACATGACAACAGAAACTCAGTATTGTGCTACATCTGCCAAAAGCCTCAAACTATTACTGCTAGTCTCTTCTTTCCCAGACAGTAAAACCACTTGTTAAATGTGTTTTCTTTCCTGTTTTCAGAAACTGTTTAAGCCCATAGGTAGTGTTTTGCTGAAACTTGACAAAACAAAAGGGAAGGAGCAAAATCTCATCTGTGAAAAGAATGTGTTTACTTGTTTTTTCTAGGTATGCTCATTTTCTTGTTTTATCTTTTGAATTGTAGGAAGCTTATGTGCAGAAAATGGTTAAAGTGTGCAATGACTCTGACCGATGGAGTCTTATATCCCTGTCAAACAACAGTGGCAAAAATGTGGAACTGAAATTTGTGGATTCCCTCCGGAGGCAGTTTGAATTTAGTGTAGATTCTTTTCAAATCAAATTAGACTCTCTTCTCCTTTTTTATGAATGTTCAGAGAACCCAATGACTGAAACATTTCACCCCACAATAATCGGTGAGAGCGTCTATGGCGATTTCGAGGAAGCTTTTGATCACCTTTGTAACAAGATCATTGCCACCAGGAACCCAGAGGAAATCAGAGGGGGAGGCCTGCTTAAGTACTGCAACCTCTTAGTGAGGGGTTTTAGGCCTGCCTCTGATGAGATCAAGACCCTTCAGAGGTATATGTGTTCCAGGTTTTTCATCGACTTCTCAGACATTGGAGAGCAGCAGAGGAAACTGGAGTCCTATTTGCAGAACCACTTCGTAGGATTGGAAGACCGCAAGTATGACTATCTTATGACCCTTCATGGAGTGGTGAATGAGAGTACAGTGTGTCTGATGGGACATGAAAGAAGACAGACTTTAAACCTTATCACAATGCTGGCTATCCGGGTGCTAGCTGACCAAAATGTCATCCCTAATGTGGCTAATGTCACTTGCTATTACCAGCCGGCCCCCTATGTAGCAGATGCCAATTTTAGCAATTATTACATTGCACAGGTCCAGCCAGTGTTCACATGCCAGCAACAGACATACTCTACTTGGCTACCCTGCAATTAAGAATCATTTAAAAATGTCCTGTGGGGAAGCCATTTCAGACAAGATAGGAAAAAATAAAAAAAAAAGAAGAAGAAGAAAAAAAGGTTGAGTGACCCAGCCCTGATTAGGGATATGTTTTGTGCAATGATGATCTGCTCCTGGTTTTAAGCTTGGCAAAGCTTGTGGATCCTTTCATAGGTATGGGAGCATGATCTCAAAATGATCCCCACCCACCATCAGCCCACTCACCTGACCCTCCTACCCAGATGGATTCTATCCTGAAACAAGAGACCTGTCACTGAAAGCAACCAGGTTCTCCTAAAATAACAAGGGAAAAAATGCTTGATGACAATATGGGTTTGCTGTACCTTGCTCCCATAGCTTTGCCATAGGAAAAAAAGGTGGAGTTTCTTATAAGATGGAATTCACAAAAGGAAAATACAGAGGGAAAAAAGATCTCACCCCAAGTTAATTATCAAATCAGGAGTTTGGATAGTAATAATATAGGAAGAAAGGAAACTCCAATATTGGGATTATTACCTGAAACTTGTAGCGAGTGCTTTCTGTGAAACTGTCCTATTGCGTTAACAAAAATGGCTTACTCCGAATGAACAGTAGTAGTTTGGTGCAGTTTTCATAACAAACAGCAGAACTGATGATGACACAATCCATTATTTCCAGCTGCATGCATAGCTTGTATTTTAAAATGTGAAAATGCAAGCAAAAACAGCTGTAGCAAAGAAAGTATGCTCAAGGACCAAAGATTTAACAGATAAAAATACCCAAGTAGAAGAGAGATAGTAGAATATATAAAGAATTACTATATTTGTTACACACCGATATACATCAAAGTGCCTGTTGCCTTCTGAAAATTTGAAGTGGAAAATTTTTATGGTTTAATGATTATTTTATTTTATCAGGGACTAAAGAAGAAAATAAAACAACACATAAGCTTGTGAATGGTGGAGGAAATGCCCTATTTTTTCTTGGCAAATACTTGTATAGAGTTAACATTGTTGGTGTGATGTTATAGATACATGTGTATGTGTATGTATATTATGTGTGTATATATGCATATTTGTGATATGAATATATTCACACAACACATTGACTATGGTCTAGAATAATGTAGCAAATAGGAAATGTTTAAATACTGTGTTTTTATGTTTTCAACAGGATGACATGAGACGTGGGCATATTGCAGTGATGAATTAAAACCCACATCTAAAATGTTAAAGCAAATGAAGGAGGAAACAAGTAATATATTTGATAGGAAGAACAGAAATTATACATTTTTAGTGAGTTTTTTTCCTTGTTTTGTGAGCCATAGAATTCCACAAATGGGAGAATATTTGTTTGGCAGAGCCCTTTTTTTTTTTAATATATATATATTGAAATACCATTTTGACAGTTTGAACCCTTTTATTTTTTGTAATACTTGCATGTTTCCATGGTATATAATCCAGTGGATCATGGATCCATGATAGTCTATTTAAATTTCTGACTGCTAAAAAGAATTTCTGGTGATCTGAACACTACTTATTAATATTTAAATGGATTTTTTTAATAAATGCATTCTGCATTTCAGGACCACTAGAATTTAGTAAATGTGAAATGACCCTTTTTAAAGAGTATTTGCACAATTGCTTAAAATTTATATGAGATATATATTATATATAAAATTTTATGAATTTATGCCAATATGAAACATCTATGATCTGGTTGTCACACTGCATTTAAATATTTAGTACTGTACTTTAAATTCAATCACTTCTCATTGAATCAAATCCAACTTTATTTTCTCTTTCCCAAGAAACCAGTCATAGTTTTGTGAAATGAACTGGCATTACTGTTTCAGTTCAGTCACACCTAATCCTAACACCATTCCTTCTCCCAGCCCTAAATTCCTTTGGACACTGTTCTCTGAAAATGAATTTATTAAAAACAAAACTAACACATAAAAACCTTCTCTTTGTATTGTGAAACAGCCACATAATCCCCGTCAACTCTAATGGGTGACTGCTTACTATGATAATTTCTATGAAGAACCAACCAGATTTTTGTGATCAGTTAAAGATGGTTTGGGGAAAAGGATAGCATCATCATATTTGGCAGTGTAATTTGTTTATTTGTTATCTGGGCATCACTCAGATGCTCAATGCCAAATTAATCCACCCAAACCACCTTTTGCACATCCTTCTTGAAGCCTTAACAGGAACTTGATGGGTTTGCTGTAGCAGCTTCCCTGTGAATTCTGTCCAAGCTGTAACAGCTACTGCACTGCCACTCACTGTTTCCTAGGGAACTCTTTCTTTTCCCATGTTGCCTCAGTCTCCCTCTCTCCAGCCCTGGTTTTGAAAAATTAATTGTGAAGTACCAGGAAATATTCCATTTGCAGAATAAGCCTGAAATGTAACTGTCAGAAACCAGAGCTCCACCTGCCTACCTGTTTGGAAGTGTTCTAAAAGAAAATTAGGAATGCTCAGAAACATCAGAGCAGCTGGTAATCTGCCTTTTTCCTTCTCATCCTAACTCTCGACAAATGAGTTGTCCACTATTTTGAAAAGAATCTGGAGATCCCC
Organism: Mormoops blainvillei; assembly: GCA_004026545.1. NCBI lineage: Eukaryota > Metazoa > Chordata > Mammalia > Chiroptera > Mormoopidae > Mormoops > Mormoops blainvillei. The sequence continues at coordinate 4,580 of PVJD01006125.1, read as the reverse complement.
GACTTTTCCATAGCAACAACCTGCTGTTAATTTATGACAGATTTTTGTTTGGCGGGGTCCTATTTGAAAATATACTTTTCATTTATTTTTCTCAAATATTTATGCCCTTGCTTACTCCAGTGTTGGTAGCATAGATGGAAGTGCCAGCACCTGGCATTCAGATAGAACAGGTTGTAGTCAAGACAGCCTTCAGCATTTACTTTAAAACTTATATAATTTATTTCTCGTTTGTATGTACTATAGTCTTGTGCATATGTAGTTCAACAAACAGTGGAATATATGTCTCCTTGTGGATGTGTGGCCTAAAAAATTGAATGTCTGCTGAAAAAGATCCATGTGTATAGGTCAGAGAAAAGAACAGCTCTCCACTCCAGATTAGTGCCTGTGATTTGCTTGCTTTTGTGTGTATCTGGCCTAGTGTGCTGTTAACTTAAACAGGAAGAAGTTTTATCTTCTGGAGGCTCTTCTCACCTGTCCATACTGGCATGTCGAACACTTAACCTGTGAAAATGCCCTTTTAAAAAGTTTACTTCATTTGCAGTAAATATAGTTGCCTCAAGAAATTCTACCTACATTGAGAGGAACATTTCCTTTCTAGAAATGGGGTCAAGTATCTGCCCACTTTTATATTAGGTGGACTATTTTAACATGGCTCCAAAAAAATGCAAGTGTGGAAGAATATCTGTAAGCCAAGCCAAGGAGGAAATACAAAGAAAAGTGAACATACTGTTTTTGCCACCCCTTTCTGTTTGCTTATCGTTGGTTGCTTTACTGTGCATAATGTTGTTTTCAATGCAATCCTTGTCAAATAAATATTGTGAACTATTCTGTAAATGAAATGTATTATGTTGAAAGCTATCAGCAGTCAAAAATATGCTTTTTTGTTGTTTGAAGACAAAGTGTGTTAGATGAAACCAAAAAGCCAAAAAAAGTAATTTCATATATAGCATCTGTTTGAATATAATCTTTCTTTAAGATTTCTTATAGCCTAGCCTTTTCAATGCTAAGAAAGAATCTCTGTGTCATATTTTGTTGTAATAATGGCTTGCTAACAAAGTACATGGTAAAAGCACAAAATTGGAAGATGTCAAGGTAACTTGGCGAGACTTGCTGCAAAGCCTTGCAGAATGAAAGAGGCTCTGCCCACTGGCTGTCTCTCTCTCCAGCCTCTCTCCAACCATTGCCTGCTCTGAGACGTCCTGTTGCAGCAAGCTGCACCTTGGGTCACTCTTTTGGAATATTTTGACTTTAGACTGTGTCACAGGCAGAAAGGAGTTGATGGAGAATGGACTCAAAAACTGACATGTTTGAATCAGTGCTAGAGGGAACAGATTGTGAATTTTGTTTACAGCATCCAATATTTGGATTTTTTTTTGTAAATAAAAAGAAGTTATTTTTTTCTATTCATTTGTGTCTGTTGTCTTTGGTGTCTGCGCTGGCTAAAGACTGTGTCCTCTGAAGTGCACCTTGTGTCCATGAGAAAAGATAGGATAGTATTTGGAGTAGAACGGTCTTCAGCAACTTTCTTATTGAAGTACAGTAAATTAAAATGTTCAGCTTTCAGCCAGCTCATCTCTAACTGGCTCAATTAGCTCCAGAAGAATCTAACTAATAGGTTCCAACATTTTTTTACCTGGGCGTTAATTTAGCAGTGTTAAGCCACTCAGATATCAGAGCTATTTTCCAGTATTGGTAGAGACTTGTGTATTTGGACTACAGGGCTCCAGTAGCCCTGAGTAGTCCTTGGGTTTCATGAGTAGCCCAAGTTATCAATGGTTAAGTATATACATATATTATATGTACATATTTATACATTATATTGGGGCTCTATAGTGTTATTGAGTAAAGTAGAAGGAAGAGCAATCATAGGATCTAATATACTTTGTGTGTGTGTGTGTGTATGTGTGTGCGCGCTTGGGGTGCAAAGAAATCACCCTTCTGACTAGCATTTAATGTAACTCACCTGGTGAGATCACCAGGGGCATCCCTTTATTTATTAAATTCTTTTTGTGTGTAATTTTGGAGACTTCCTCAATACTAATAGCGTGAGAATTTGGTAAGCCTTGGCTATTATCGGACATACTTGTGGTTTTTAAGATCCTTTAAAATCCTGATGTTGGTTAGAATCCATGCTTGACACTACATTTATGAAACAGCTACTCCTGGCATTTAAAGCCAGCTTCCCTCATGTATACATCATAAAAATACAAGGTGGTTATTTGGTTTCATAGTGGTGTGTGTCATACTCTTCCTTTGTTACAACCTCTTCATCCTTCCACAACCAGTCAGTCATATGTATGTGGTCATCATAATTCTTTTTAAGCATGGTTTGAGTAAGGACAGTATATGTTAAGCTCCTCCTAGACTTAGATACACCCTGCTATTTCTAGTTGAATTGAATTACCAGGCTGCACTTAGCTAAGCCTGGAGAGAAGTAACCCACCCTTCCTTTATTCAGGAACTTTCTTTCCTAAACATGCGGATTCTTAATGTAAAGTGTAACAAGAACTGTTAGAATCATCAAATACTTCAGAAATTAAACTGTAATTTCCCTCTTAGAATCAGTTTTGAAATAAATGACATGAATGTTCTTCAGTTTAATAGCAAATAATTTTTAAATGGCAGTGCTTTTACTATGCAACGCCCAGATCTTGGTTTCTAATGCCGCACTCCAGAAAATGGAACTGGGTCTCCTTGGACAAATTGGTAAATCTAAGGCTGGGGTAGGGACTATACCCAAGGAACCTGGAGCGTCTTGTTCCAGAAAGCAAAGATGTGCTAAAAAAAACACAAAACACAATGATGAGCATATGAAAAGGACACAGGCACCAACTGAAAGAGCTCAAGCAGCCAAAACTTGAATAATTTGAGCAAAACTAAATAAGTAAAATTGGATTATAACCCAAAGTATAATAAATATTCATGAGATAGAAATAGATGATTGCATAAATAAATGAGGGCAAAGACAAATTTCCTGTGCAGAATTCCAAATCTAAGTAGATGCTGCCCCCTCAAGGAGGTGGAACTTAACTCTGTATCTCTTCCTTTCAAAGAGTGCTTACAGTATTGAAAAGGGTGAAAAAGAGTAACCTTACCATGGGAGAAACCTGACAACTGTAGAAGGTCATGATCAATACAAACAGTGATAAATCATGAAATTAGCATGTATCATTGTTATGATGTGATGAAAATGATACTGGACAAGTACCATAGCAAAGAGGGGCCTAGGAGACATGACAATGAAATATAGTGTATGCTGGATGGGATCCTGGAACAGAAAAGGACATTAGGTAAAACCTATGGAAATCTCAGTAAAGTATTACTGAAATGATATCTCAATATTGGTTCATTAGTTATGACAAGTGCACCATACTAATGTAGGACATTAACAATGGAGAAAGTGGATATGGAATGTATGGGAACTGCACTATCTTCACAATTTTTTTTGCAAATCTAAAAGTGTTTTCAAATAAAAAGATTATTTAAAAAATGAAGACTGAGTGACCCTTCCTTGCTATTTCTAGGGAAGTGGCTCTTATAAAAATAATAATAGTTAATTTTACTTTTAATGTCTTCTATATTTAAAGTGTTAGGAGAGCAGATGAAAGAGTGAAAATAAAAGGATGTGTTTTACTCCAAAGTTTTGGAGAAGCTTTACCTCTAAGTTTTAAGAAAAAGGAAGGGGGTTGAAGAGAGCTGAGTGGTAGGCAGTGTTTGCTTATAAAATAGTAGGAAGAATTCATATTACCCTAGAGGTTTATGGAAGGGGAATACTAAATATAACTATAAATCATTGTGTAGCTATTTATAAACACGGAATACTAAAATGAGCAAGGGGATAAACTTCTGTAGCCCACATATTCAGGTAACCCTGGAAAGTTGTTTAGTAATTACTTGCAAGAGAGCAGATGCAAGGAGAGACTCTTATTTAGTGGAGTGTTGAAATTAATTATTATTTAATGTAAATAGCCACTTTCATAATTTACTTGCTTACCCAAGCTTCTTGTTCAGCATATCAGGTTTTTTAAAGTGAAAGGACACCTGGTTTTGTATTTACTTCCTCAACTCAATCACTGGAATTAGAAATAGTTCAAAATGCAGTTTTGAAAACTAAATGCCCTTTGTAATTTTTAAAAGCAATAATTCCAGATTAACAGTTTATGAAGTTAGGGCAAGGCTTTGCTTTCTTGCTTAGGGATCTGTGGCACCCTGAACTGCAAGAATTTTTGCATATGGGACTAAGTTATTTCTAAGCTCCATAATGGAAAGTTCCCTTCAGGATCCCCTTCAGAAACTATTAATTTTCCAGCACAGTGTGTACTTATCAGTAATGCCAAGATTTTGTGGCATCATCTGGCCATGTCATTAGAAAACAGTTGAAACCCTACTCTTTTATTTTTTCTTTTTTAGCAAAATTCAACCTAATGAACTACACTAGTAGGCACTATGGATAATGCCATTCTGTACTTTAATTCTAAATTACATGTGCTCTGGAGTTTCTCAGTATCTCTTCAAATAAGGTCAAGAAGATCATGGTTCATGGTTCTTCATTTTAATAGGGAATAATTAAAAACTAAAAT